>LR549993.1:0-29365 GCA_900536415.3 Caenorhabditis sp. 38 MB-2015
AAATATCTCGAGTACAAAATTTTTACTTACAAATTCCCCTCATACTATTTCCTAACTCACAAGATGCTACAACTTCCACATAGTTAGAAAAATTCTCAGGGGGGAACTTTGGGGATCATTCCTTGGCGAGCCGAAGTGCACCGTGTGAAGGTTTTTTGGCCCTTCTTTGATACGCATCCGCCGCTTGAACTTATTTGGCAAAAATTAGAGAATTTCATTGACGATTGAACAAATTGTTTTCGTATCAATATTGTTTTAATAAAGCTGTGAAACAGTGATTTTTTTCTCCTGTCACCAAAATTGAAAATGAATTCTTCAGGGTTTGCTCATGTTTTATAGGGCTTGTCCCTTTATCACTACTAATCGTGGAGCTAAAAGTTCCCTTTCCCTGTGTTTTAAGAAATTGTAGCTTCAGTGTTTCGCTTAGAATATACTTGAATGAACTTTAAATGTTTTTCAAAAAAGGTTTCCTAGGATAATTGAATCTGTAGAATCAAATTCTGAAATCCAGTAATATGAATTTCAGTTAACATACGAAAAAGAGTGCTTATCAGTAGAGCGCATATTATTGATTTAATTTTAGATACTACATAGTTGTGAGACAATTGTCAAAAGTCTTAGTTTTATGAGAAAGTTTACTGTTTCACACTTTGTATTTTATAAAATTCGTTGATCTCAACAGCACTTTCATAATCGTTCCTGCATGTGGAAATTGCAATGCTCGCTCGGTGACTAAAGTAGTTCCCTTCTCCGAACTTCTATTTGTTGTTTTGAAAAACTTTCACGTATTTTTCTATTTTTCAACAGTATTCAGAATTCGATTTTCAGACTACATCTTTATTTAATCAAAAGCCTTGAAAATCTCAATTTTTCAAGAAATGACTATTTTTGTAATCAGTAACCACGAGCTTTTCATTGACAAGTATCTATATGAACTGTGAAATGGGGAACTTTTCAAAACTATCATAAAAAATGTTAGTCCAATTTTCAACACGTATTTCAGTAAAAACGAGTAGACTTTTCTTGTTTTTTTCACTCGAAATTCTGTTTCCGAATTTCTTGCACTTTTTCACAACATCCCCTATTTTTCCTCATTCAACGTTCTACGTTCCATGATCAAACATGGAAATATTTTACAACTCTCCCGCCAACTTTATCAGTTTTGTTGTTGCTTTTTACCACACATCAAACAAAAGGCGGTTTTATGGTGTTGACCAGATAGATAGTTGCTCATTAGCTTTCTTATCTATTATTCATTCTACCATTTTGTTTGACAATGTCAGCCGAGCAACAAGAGGTTAGTTCTATTTTTCCTGATTTTAGATCACATGAAATTTTTGGCATTTTTCAGTGTGACTATCAAAACACTGAGGATTCGAAAGAGATGCCGATTGTGCCAGATGAAAAGAGCCAAATCATGGACAACATCAAGACTACCCCGGTTAGTTCCAAAGTTTAAAATTAAAGATTTCAAATAATTTTTTTTTCAGAAAAAAACCAAACCCGTTGTGATTTACTTCACACGCTATGACCCCAACCACACACCATCGGTTCTCGCAAAAATCGACAATATGGTGGACAAGATCTTCCTTCTTCTCTTCCTCATTATGTGCATCGGATTGGGCTTGTATTGTTGGAACATCATCTTCGAAAGTGTTCTACCGGAAGTCAGAATGTGGCTCAGAGACAGTAGATTCTTCTCGAGATCTTTTTGAACACTTTGTGGTTCTATTTTTTGTTAATGTTGTTTTTGTATGTTAAGATAAATTATGTTTGTTGAAAGAATCACTATGAGTTAGTTTCAGGTAGTTAATTTGGAAGATTCAATGAGAAATTTCATTTTTCACCGAAATGTCTAGTCTTCGAGAAAAAATGTTCAGAATTAAAAATTTGGAAACTTTCAACAATTGCCTTTTCCAAATTTATTTTTTTCAAATTAAATTCTCTCGAAAACTAGACTTTTCTGTGAAAAAATCCTAAAAAGGATTTCATCTATTAGAAAAATGTGATCTTTCTTTTAACAGCAACTCGCCGTGGCTCTTTACCACACTTTTCATTTTGTTCAACTTCTTCTGAAAACTCAGTGGGTTTTTTTTAAATCCTGTAAAAACTCCCTGTTTCCCAAAATGAATATATTCACTTGATGAAGTTTGTTATCGTTCATATTTATCTAAGTTGATTGGATGAAATTAGATGGCCCCCAATAAATCAAAATGGTTCTGGACAGTAAACCTGAAAAACGGAACATTGAAAAAAAAAGTTCATGAACAGAAAAAAAGTGTTCATATTTTGAATTTCAGTGTCACTCCGTAAATATCTGGTGTTTGGTCGAGATCAAGTTTAATTTAAAAAACATGTTTCTGAGTTTTCTCTGAAAATTATTCAATGAAAGTTTTTTTTTGAAGTATCGTGTATTTATTCACTGTTTCACAGAACTCGTTTATTTCACAGAATTCGTTTTTTCATTATTTTTGTAATGTTTTCTGGATCACAATACCCTGGCGGCGTCTGTTTGTAAAATCCATGAATGAATAATTTTACATTTTTAAATCCTTACCTACATGATTATAGATTTTGATGAGTACCTACGTACTTAGAAAAAGACCAGAAAAAAGTTCTCTGGATCAACCTCAAAATTAGGAACCGATAGATTTTTCATAGTTTTCAATTATGAATCAAAACATCTTTCGATCTAGGTTCTGAGCGATTACCAATTTTCGACAAGGTTGAAAATTCTGGATTCCATTTCGGCTCGAGGAATTTTTTTTGTTGTGTTTAATCCTGTTTCAAGATAATTTTTGGACCAACAGCACAAAAAGTATTACTGCTTCACACCATCTATTTATATTTGTAATGTTGTCTATGATGGTTCATCATTGCTTATCCAACAAGGTCAGTCAACGGCAAAAGACTATATGTAGTTTGAACCGACGAAATAGCAGGGCAAAATAAGAGATTGTGAAACTTTTCAACATTTGATATACTTTTTGTTAGCTGACCTATTCGGATAAGCAATATATTTTGGTAAACATGGTGGAGTGAGATGAAATATTTTTGGCTAACATGTAGTTCAACAAAAACATTTACTGTTTCACAAGGCATGCTTTTGCCCATGAAGTTTGTCTGGCCTAATCATGTCTTCAAACTTTTCTGATTTTCTGATAATTTTTTTAGAAATGGAAACATTTGAAAAATTGCTCAACTATCTTCAAAACTTTGAATATTCAAGCCACGTTTTTTTAAAAGAATCTTCTTAGTGAAAATAACATTGTTCTATTTTTTCACTACATCCCCTATAAGTTCTTTACCAAACCTTCCATGATAAACAACATTTTACAACTCTCCCACAAGTTTTATCTAGTTTGTTGTTCCTTTTTACCGCACATCAAACAGAAGGCGGTTTTATGGTGTTGACCAGATAGATAGTTGCTCATTAACCTTCTTATCTATCATTCATTCTACTATTTGGTTTGACAATGTCTTCCGAACAACCAATGGTCAGTTTTTCCTGGTATTGATATTAGTTCTCATGAAAACTTTGCATTTTCAGAGTAATTTGGCCGATCATCAGAACATCGAGGATTTGGAGAAGAAACCGTTTGTGTCAAAGGAACAAAACGAAATCCAAGAAAATGTCCAACTCCCTATCGCGGTAAGTGCAAAGGATTACTGTAATAGATTGGAAACGAATGTTTTCAGCCGAGAAATCATCGCTTCGTCGTTCATTTTGATCGATATGCCATCAACGACACATGGTCGAGACTAGACAAAATTGATGCAACTGTCGACAGAATCTTCTTTTCTCTTATGTTATTCATGTGTATTGTTATGGCCATGTTTTGTTGGGTCATCTTGTTCGCCGATATCATGCCAAACATCGGGAGCTGGATCAAAGAATAGGACTTCTACAAGAAAGCGTGTTGACAAGTTTAGTTGTTGTTTTTGTATAATAAAAGTTATTTTTTGAAAAAATCTTTTTTTTTTCAAGAACAAAAAATATTCGCTTCTGAAATATGGTATAGGAGAAATTTCACTGTTTCTCAAAATAAATTTTTGTTATCTTTATGAAAAGAATACATTCTTTTTTCTAAATTCTCATGTGTATAATGGTTTTTGGATCTCAAATATTTATATTTTTTGAATGGTCAGTTTGGATCAAAAATGACACGAGAAATTGTAGCAAAGTTTTCTGTTTTCCGCCTAAAAATGTTTCACAAAATCTAATTTTCTTAACCTTGAATCAGACCTGGACATTCGAAAAGTTGTTTGATACAAACCTTTATCATAAAAACCAAATTTCGAGTTCTCCTTGAATTCTTGTTTTTGAAAAACATTTCTGTACTGAACTCATATGCAAAACTTCACCGTTTCACAGTATGTACGTATCGGGAACAGCCAATTTCGCTCAGTTGTAATGCATTATATGTTCGATTTGAAATAAAACTTCTTGTTTTCCTCAACCTCACACCACAAATAAGTCATATTTGTGCGTTTGCAAGATATTTGCGCATTAATTTTCTTATCTGTGATTCGTTGTAGAAGGTTCGTCGTTTTTTGTTTTAATTTTCCAGTTAAGGCCAGGTACCTGGAACGGGAATGAAATATGAAAAAGCCTCATTCTCTTTTTTTTCGTTCACAATTCATTTATGAAAATTTCCTGTAAAACTGAACTACGTTTTGAATACTGAAAATATATTCAAAACTTCACTGTTTCACAACATTAATGAATTTTTTTGAGGGTTTTTCACACTCATTCTAATCTTCAAATTACATTGCTGTTGATTTTCTGAGATGCTCTTTTTTTTATTATAAATTTGGCGTTGACGTGAGCCCCTTAATAATTTCCAATTTTTAGTTCAGACTCAAAAAAATTTTCACAAACCATCGTTTCAGACCCATTTACATGTAACACAGGCTTTTTTGTGAGGTTACTTGAAAAATGAAATACGAGAAAATCTTTTCAAAACTTCGCTGCATTTTTCACAAATTGGAATTTCGGCACCGATTTTTTATGGGTCACAATTCATTCATGAAGGTTTCCTGTAAAGTTAAACCAGAGTTTAAACTTATGTATTTTGTTTGGGTAAATAAATCACGCTCTCTGATTTTATTATGAATTTATAATATAAGACATCAAATGCTGAGATTTTTTCTTGAGATATCTGTTTTTAGAAAATAGGTTTCAAATTTAGCACCTTGAAAACTCCAATTTTTTTCCGATTCAAAAAATTTTATCCCATAGGCCGAGTTTATTAAAATACCTTTCAAAACACACTTTTGTAAAATTCCTTGAATAATTAAACCAGAAAAATGGTAGTCGAAACGAGTAAAAATTTGTCTCTAATAATTTGCTGTTTCATGTGTTTAGTTTATTAAATTTATTGCTTTGAAATTGGTCATATTCCTTACATGTACAAATAAAACAACAAAAATTTGATGAACCTTCTCAGTTGGTCACTTAGTTTTCTCTAAAAGTATATTTTTGTTGACTTTCACATAATAAATACTGATAGGTAACTGATAGGTGTCCCTATAATAGAAGATTGATTTTGAACAATCGGATGTTGAAAAATCATAGTTACAGTAACCACGTGGTAGTAACTTGGTTTTATCAAACCAAGCTCATTCTTAATGTACACCAACATTTAAAACTAAACGAGATTATTAATTTTCCCAGGAACAGTAACTTATTTGTTGTGGCTCCCAATCACATCAAACAAAAAGGCGGTCATTTTATGATGTTTTGACCAGATAGTTGCTCATTCATTGTCTTATCACTAAATTGATACATATTCATTTTATTGTTTCGTTCAATGGTGGCTGTCAAACAACAAATGGTCAGTTTCATTATTTTTTCCTGATTTTTTGTATTTCAATTAAAATTGTATATTTTCAGTGTGAGTTGGTCGGTTTTCGAAAAATAGAAGATTCCAAAAATATGCTCAATGCACCTACACAAACTTGCCAACCCAACGAGACTTTCAAAAATGCTTCCGAGGTTAGATATCGATATTAAATCTAGTTTTAATGATGTTTTTTTTCAGAAAAAAATGGAGAGAAGCGATCGATTCGTCATTCTTTTCAATCGATATGAGATTCCTCCCGAAAGATGGTTGTTGGCCAGATTCGAAATCTTACTTTTAATTTTTGCCATCATCTTCATTGGATTATTCGCATACGGTTGGTACAAAATCATTACTGTAGTTCTGCCAGATTTCGGGATTTGGTTAGTGAAATAAAATGCCCGTTTCAAAACCTTTTTTTGATATTTTCTCTGTTGTTTGATGTTGATTTATTTATAATAATAAATGTTGTTGGTTTACTTCTGTGATCTTAAAGGAAGGTAGACAACTATTTGTGTTTTTCTTGTTTTTCACTTAAAAATAGGGTTATAAAACGGGTGCGACGGGTGACCCGTCCTCCTCTTTCTGTTTGACACCCGCCACACCCGGCACCCGCCATACACGCCCGTACACGCCCGCACCCGTACACGCCCGCCTGAAAATACACACAAACAGCCGGGTGTCGCGTGTATGAAACCACACACAAACGGGTGTGGCGTGTATCGCGGGTCACCGTCGCACCCGTTTTGCAACCATACTTAAAAAACAAGCTAGTAACATAGAAAAAATTAATGTTCAAAAAATTTAAATTGTCACCACGTTCTAGCGTTTTTGTGCATACACAGTAACGCACAACTGCAAAAAAAATTAAAAAGAAAATTAATCGTTTTTCTCAGATCTCGGAAAAAAAAATCAATTTTTGCTTCTCATTTTAGATTTCATATATAAATTATGAAACAGTGAAAAGTATTCATATAAACGCGACAAGTTTTGCTATTCCTCAAAAAAATAGTTTTGAATGAAATAAAGAATTTTTCCTATGTATTTCTAATTTTCACCGTTTCAAAAATAATACATTTTGAAGATTATTCTCAATGTTCCAATTGTTCACAAGCACTTTTTGAAAAAAAATAGCCAAACTAAGTGCCAGAATTTTGAATTTACAAATATTACGTACAGTCTTCTCAACTCTCACTGACCTTTCATCCATTTTTCTGGTATTAGTTCAAACATATACGGTTTCAACAATTCCATATATCTTCTTGAAACAGTCAATCAGTTGATGTTTTGAGATCGATGAGTTACAAAATTATAGAAAATAATGGATACGTATTTAAGGTACATGAACTTGAAAATAATAAAAACTAGGCCCCTTTTAAACTACATTTTCATAGAGTTGGAAATTTGGAAAACTATGGAAAAAAAAAATACATGGCGTCGATCCCTGAATTTCAAATTAGTTCAGAATTTCTTCAAAAAGATAAGATTTTTCTCCTGCATTTTTTCAATCAGCTCATGGAATTTTTTTTTCACCCTTTTCTGTTCTCAAAAATCAACTCTTCAAGTTTTCAATACTGAAAGGTGAATGTAAAACATAGTCTCTTTATTTCATTGAAGTTAAACAATCCAGAGAACAGCAATATGAATTGTGAAACAGTGAGAAAATTTTCAAATTAGGGCCACAATTTTTTTTACTGTTTCACAAAACACATACAGTAGCGGGCAAATGTTTGTGTACTGTTAGTTAAAACGACGTATCTCGGCTCAAAATGGTACATTCGAGCCCATATTTCGCACATTTATGCCAGAAGATATCAGCAACAAGATTCAGTTTTTGTAAGACGATATCTGAAAAAATAAAAATCTGAAAATTTTTTTGCTGAAAATTTTCAATTTTTGAAAAAAAACTTTTTTTTCCTAGGGACTTTTTCAAATGTTCTCAAACGCCAAAATGTGCTGCTGGGTTGGTGAAAACACTTCCCCAAAGGAATTAGCGAAACATTTTTTTTTTCCGAATTTTAAGAATTATTTTTCTGAAAATACGGAGAATATTCAAAACTTCGTAGAGTGGTTCAAAGTTGATGAAAATACTCCAAATCTTCAAAAAAACGTATCAATGTGATGCTAATCGGTCCCCAAAATTACAGAATTTTTTGAAAAAAATTTTTTTTTTGTCCTGTGGTGTCAGAGCAAGTGGCACTGGCACTGTGTGAATAAAAAAAAAATTTTTTTTGTTTTTTTTCTGTAATTTTGGGGTTCGATTAGCATGACATTGGTACGTCTTTTCTGAAAATTTGGAGTATTTTCATCAACTTTGAACCATTCTACTAAGTTTTGAAATTTCCCCGTATTTTCAGAAAAATAATTCTTAAAACTCGGAGAATTTTTTTTCGCTAATTCCTTTGGGGAAGTGTTTTTACTAACCCAGGAGCACATTTTGGCGTTTGAGAAAATTTGAAAAAGTCCCTAGGAAAAAAAAGTTTTTTTTCAAAAATTGAAAATTATCAGCAAAAAATTCTTCAGTTTTTCATTTTTTCAGATATCGTCTTACAAAAACTGAAGCATGTTTCTGATATCTTTGGGCATAACTGTGCTAAATATGGGCTCGAATGGACCATTTTGAGCCGATATACGTCGATTTAACCAACAGTACACAAACTTTTGCCCACTACTGTTCACTATTTCAATTCTTCACATCCAATAGTTGTATTTTTGATGAAAACACGAGTGGTTTGATGAGCCAGATTACTGTAGATTGACTAGAGATAAAAAAAATACAAAATAACAGAAACACATTTACTATTGGAATGATTTTCCTCGTATTTTCAATCAAAGTTCTAACTCAAAAAAATAGAACATTTATCAGACATTTATAACTTAACAACTTCTGTAAAAATATTTCTGCATTTTTTGTAGCTCAGTTTTGGCCGTGAAATTTCAATTTATTTCAGTAATTTTTCTCAAGCCAGTACTCCTAAATGCCTACAATTCCACGAATAATCAATAACCCTTTAATATACCTGTTCTGATCAAAATGAAATTGAAACATTCCGAAAATGAGAACAACTATGAGATAACTGAAGAGAATAAAAAATGAGAATAACGTGAGGTCTATTCACAAACTTTGATTCGACCTGAATAGAAAATTTCTTGAAAAACCTACATTATTTGAAATTTAATGTTTCAAAAAAATCATATTATCTCCGTAGAAAATTTATTTTATTAGTTATGTAGATAGAAATCCGTTGAAATGAGTAATTTTATGAGGTACAGTACATTATGAGGTACATTACGAATAATACTACTCTCAATTCTGACCAAAATCTCGTGAATGTCTACATTTCAATCATTTACTGTTTCATTCCGAAAACATTCCGAAAACAGGAATAACAGTTATGAAACAGTAAAAAATTTTGAATACACACAACTTTTTTGTAGTCAAATTTATTCGTTTCTTGAGTGAGGTCTATTCATAAACTTTGATTTGACCTGAATAAAAAATTTCCTGACGAACCTATATTATTCGAAATTTTACTGTTTCAAAATTCATATAATTTCCGTAGAAAATTTGTTATTTTGATCAGTAGTCTTTATAGACAAAATGAGTAGTTTAATAAGGAACTGTAATAAATACGTCAAACTTCCAAGATGGGAATATTACGAATAATACTACTCTCAATTCTGACCAAAATCTCGTGAATGTCTACATTTAAATCCTTAACTGTTTCAAAAATCCTCTATACACTTTGAAAGTTTCCGATAAATTATTGAAGAATAATTTCAAAATAAAACAAAAAAAATTGAATCATATGTTAGATTGGTACGTGAACTTGACAAAATATCCAGGTTTTTGTTTGAAAAAAATCAGGAAAAAAACTGTTACATAAATTAAAGAGATGTGAAAGCTCCATTAAAAATCTTCAAATATCAGAAAAGAAGCGAAACTGAACTACAAAGTTATACATAATGACTGCAATTTTCTGTTGTTGACCAATTCAAGAAAAAACTCGGCCATGTCAATTTTCTTCTTATTTCTTCTAAAAATAAAAAAAATTTTGTTGATGAGGTTTAAAAAAAATTAACTGTTTCACGCGTCCTTTGTACTTTTCACAAAATTCCTATAATGATTTCTATCTCTTGCGACATGGTTATAGAAAACAGCGAACCAAACTGTCTACATATTAGAGTCTGTACACACAAAAATTTTTTTTTTACTTTAGGTAAACTTTTTGAATTCATTTATTTTTGGTTTTTTTCATTGTTTCAAAATCTCTATTAACTTTTTCTATTCAATAGCCAAAGGAATAAAATTTAAATTTTTCACGGTTTCAAAAATCAGTTTTAGATTTTGAGCAGATAAGAAAACCAATGACATCAATTTGACATAGAAATACCACTTTCTGATTGTGAAGATTCCTGTTTTTCAGGAAACACTAAATTAGTAACCAACACAACAATTTCGACTTCCCAATCTCATCGCACTCTACACTATTACATCATTTGGTGATCTCCTAATGTGTAGTCATTCATTGTCTTCTTTGTCATTTGGTGATCTCTGGCAAACAAAAATTGGTGAGTTTTTTCTGTTGAGCACTAATTTCTATGTTTTTGTGTGAATATATGAAATTTGTTCTGATTGTCTGTTTTTTTTTTGATTTCATAATATTTATTCAAAATTTTTTCAGCTCTGCCATGACTTCCATCAACATATCTTTAGAACAAAATTGCCAAACCAACGAAGATAATGAAAACGCTATGAGGGTTAGTTTTAGGGATATTGTAGATTTCTGGAACCTTAAAAATCAATTTATTTTCCAGAGAAAGGGAAGCCATCGAATCACCATTGCCAGTGAGAAGAATGAGACCATGGAAAGAAAGAGTCTATTGGCAAGATTCAAAGACTATCTACCAACGGTGCTCTTTTTGTTCACCATGATAATGCTTTTCATCTTTTTGCGTTTTTTGGTGCTCACTGGAGGTTCTTTTCTCGTCCAAGAATTTGACGATTGGGTGAAAGAGAGAAGTGGACAATTTCGAACTTCTTCGTAACAAGTTTAAACATTTTGATTTTGTTTTTTGTAAAGTTCTTGTTTTCAAAAAAATCTGTTTCAACCCTCATGTATTTTCACATCATTCTCAGATAACTATCTATCGTACATCTTGACCATGTTCACTGTGGAGCTGATTTTCGTCAGCTCAAAATCCTGAAGTTTAGAGAAAAAATCAAAGACGAGTACTTCACATATCTAACTTTTATTGGTTTTTCACTGCTTCAAAAACAGTGAACATAGTTCTAGAATTTTTGAATTGCTGAAATTGACGGAATTGTTATTGTCTATCCGAGGTAGGTCATCCAACGAAAAGTAGATCAAATTTTGAAAAGTTTCAAATTCTCTCCATTTGACCTGCTATTTCGTCGGCTCAAACTACATATACGTTTTCTCGTTGGATGACCTGGTTGGATGAACAATAAAGTCACATTACTTGGGTTCATATGAAACGGTGAAAATTGAAAAAAAAAAAGCAGTATAAAAAGTGTATTTTTTCAGAAAAAAACCAAGAATTTTACAGCTATATAAAAATATTGAAACATATGGTACGTGAACTTGAAAAATATTCACGGCTTTGTGCAGTTATTTTCTGTCAAAAATAGCTCTGAGATCCCTTTTTGTATCAAAAAATTCTTCTGTGTTTTTTTTCTGATACACTTGTACTATAATTTAAAGGATAAAATGAAGATTTTCAATTCAAAATTTGGAGATCTATTTTGACTTTCCCAGAGGCATTTTGCGAAAACTGATTGGGGAATCGTTTCAAGAAAATGCAGTAGAGTTCGTCAAAAACTCCTGATTTTCTGAAAACCATTTCTTTGTGAGTCAAAATATTGAAATACCTTACAAAAACGAATGCATAATTCTAAGCACAAAAGGATTTTTTCAATTGTATTCCTGAAAGCCTATGATTTCATGACAAATCAATATTATACAATCTGTCTGGTACAAAACCGTTTCAGGATCTGTACACCCGAAAAATTGTTGTTGTTTTGCTTATGTTAAAATTTTTGAATTCATTTTTTTCCGGATTTTTTTCACTATTTCAAAAGCTCTATTTGTGTGATGGCAGTGAAACCCAATAATCAACTCCTACCATGTGCCTAGTAAATTATGTTTCATTTTTGCACGGTTTCAAAAACCAATTTTAGATTTTGAGCAACTGAGAGAACCAATACTCCATACCATCGTGAATCTGCGCTTTCTTCGTTTGTGTGTGAGCGGCGGCGTCGTGCGATCTGATAGTTGAATCAACATCGAGGCCGGTTAGCCTTGTCCACGAGTGCGACTCTTCGATTCCGAAATAACGTTGTTGTTCTTCTCAGTTTTTTCCTCGTTTTACAACATTTTCAGTGATTCAAAGCTTATTCTGAACTACGGTGCACAAAACTGTCAATATTTTAAAAGATCCGTATGAAAATCTGTTTTTCTAAATAGAATATCGTTTTTTTTCTCACATTTTTTCTATTAATTGAATGTTTTTGTTGCTGTTCAGCTGTATGTTGTGATAGAGTGAGAAAAAAAAATCTAACTTACTGGATGCCTAGGTAATTTTCCACTGTTTCAAAAATAAGTCTAAGATTTTGAGTAACTGAAGAAACCAGTGAAGCAAGACACTACTTTCAAAATTATTTTTGATGTGTAGAAGATTACTGTTTTTCTAGAAACACATAAATTAATAACTTACACACACAAAAGTGTTGTCTTCTCAAACTTCAATGTTTCAAGATCGGGTTTTTTTAAAGTTTTGATTGAAATGTGAAGTGTGAGCAGGAAAAAACTGAGCTTCACCAAAAATTATCACGGAATAGCGTTTGTTACTAAAATTTTGTTCTGCTTTAGTTAAACTTTTTATATTTCTTTTTTTGTTGTCGATTTTTTCACTATTTCAAAATCTGTATATTGTGGATGGCTAAGAAATCAAATTATTACTTCTTTCATCCGGTAATCTAGGAAATTAATTCAATTTCACGGTTCCAAAAACGAGTTTTAGATATTGAGTAAAAGCAAGAAACTTATTTCAAATTTCTTCTGGTTGTGTAAAAGATTACTGTTTTTCAAGAAAAACATAAATTAATAACCAGAACAACAGTTTTGACTTCCCAAACGCACCCCACCCAACACTATTACATCAATTAGTGATCTTCATAATATGTGCTCATTCTTTGTCTTCTTTCATTTGGTGATTTCTTGCAAACAAAACCTGGTGAGTTTTTTTTTCATTATTTTTTATATTTTACTGTTACTATATTTGATTTCTTCTCATCGTCTGTTTTTTAATTTAATAATATTAATTATTTGAAATTTTTACAGCTCTCTAAAACAATGACTTCCATCAACATGTCTGTAGAACGAAGTTGCCAAACCAACGAGGATGATGGAAATGAAATTCAGGTTAGTTCTAGGGAGTACTTTAATTTTCTGGAACCATCAAAAGTCAATTCAATTTTTTTCCAGGTGAAAAGTCAACGAATCACCATTTTCATTGAGAGCGATGGGACCAAGAAGAGTATATTGACAACAATTGAAAACTATCTCCCAACGGTGCTCCTTTTGCTCACCATGATCATGTTTTTCCTCTTCTTACGTTATTTAGCTTTAATCTAAAATGTATTCGCCATTATTATGGACCACTTGTCGCCAACGTTCACCGTGACAATGAATGACATTTGCAAAGAACTCGGCCGACTGTGACTCGAAATAGTTGGTCACCCAAATTTCGACTTCTTCGCGGTTTTTGAATTTTCTCTCGGCCAAAGAGTGCTGCATCGATCGGAACAAGTGGTAGTCAGATGGCGCAAGGTCTGGACTATATGGCGGGTGAGGCAGAACTTCCCAGCCCAATTCCTCGATTTTTTGTGAAGTGATTTTTGCGACGTGTGGTCGAGCGTTGTCGTGAAGAAAATTGACCGACGATGTTTCCACGCCCTGACGTCGCAATGCTTGATCCACGCGATCCAATTGGTCTTTGTAGAGGTCCGCCGTAACCGTTTGACCATGTTCTAAAATCTCAAAATACACAAGACCTTTGCTGTTCCACCACGCACATAACATCACCTTCTTGCCGTGTATTTCAGGCTTTGGAGTCAGTTTTGCTTTGTCATCGGTGCCCAACCACTGTCGTTTTCGTGTTATGTTGTCGTAACAGATTCATTTCTCATCTGACGTAACGATAGAATCGTAAAAACCACTGGTCTTGGCACGGCGATTGAGAATTCCGGCGATAGCAACTCGTGTCGTTTTGTTTGCTTCTCTGAGTTCGTGCGGCACCCATTTTCCGCATCGATTGGACTTTCCAATTTTGTGCAAGTGGTTTGCGATTGTGACATGACTGCAACCAAATAGTTCCGCAAGATCCCGAGTGGTTTGGCACGGATCCGACTCAATGGCGGCTCTCAACTCGTCGTCATCGATGCTTTGAGGTCGTTTTCCGTGTTCGTGGTCTTCTATGCTCTCTTTGGCACTTCGGAGGCGTCGGAACCATTTCTCACATTGGCTTTTAGAAAGATCGTTTTCCCCGAATACAGCACACATAACACGATGAGATTCCGCAGCCGATTTGCCTTGCTTGAAATCGTACCAAATGCAGGCTCGTGCTCGATATTTTTCGTCACACATTCTCTAAACAATTTTGCGTGTTCAAAACGGATAAAAAATAAACATATAATATATCAAAAGATGCGCAATAAAACGCTCTTTCTAAAAAACGAAACCGTTTTGAAAAACCTTCTATTACACCAAAGTTATAAGTGAACAAAGAAAATCCTCATTTCTTATTTAACAACCTAATACGTCTTCCCGCGGAAATGAGTAAAAAAAATTCTCCTAATAAACCAGGAAATCGAACAAGAAAAATACTTACTTATATTATGAATGTGATAAACTTTTAGTCTGCATTCAATCATGTCTGTTTTTAATACTATTTTTTTAAATCACTTATATGTAGCTGAAACGTCTCAAACAATAGTAGATTTAAAAAAAAACATCGAACTGTCTATTCCGACTACGAAACAGTGAAAAATTGAAGAGTGCCACAAACAAAACAAAAGGAACAAATAAGTATCCGCTGTAGTGGTTCAATGTTTCTCTTGTGTTCATTGTTTCAGAGTCGTGCAATCATGTAACCCGATTCTCCTTTTTCCATAGATTTTTATAGAATAAAAAGTATGTTATGCTCCTGATTAAGGCAAAACTGAGAGAAAAATGTTCAGCGTTTCCATATCTACCAGACTACAAACATTTTCCAAAATTTACGCTTTGCAAATCAATTTTCGGAAACAAGTTAACTAGAATAATCTAATCCGTAGAAAATGATTGTGAAAACGCCAATTCGATAAATTTCATTTTCTTGTAGGAATCTAATTATTATCAGTGAAGAGAGACATTTCAGTGATCGATTTTCGAGTGACATGAGAATTGTGTGTATTGTAGAAAGTAATTCAAACAAGTTGATATTATCGTTTTGAAACAGTACATTTTGTAGAAAAAATACGAAAAAAAAAAGGTGACTGAACTGATGAAATACTGTTAGAGGTTCAATTTATAAGCCATTCAAGAACAAGTAAACGACCCGAAAAATGTTATGCCAGCAAATCAAAATTGTACTAAATCTTTGGAATATTATGAAAAATTAGAAACAGTAACTATTTCAATTTCAGCAATGCCAAGCGATAGAGAAATGAAGATTTTCTTCAGTCGTTTAATTTCGTATGAACAAGGTTGAATTTTTTTTTAAATAGGTGTTAGCTTGGCCTTCCAAGTGTTCATTATTTGTAGGGTCAAATTGTTTGAAAACATAGATTTTTAGTCGGCGTTTGAAAATACGACTGGTGTTGAAGAAAATTTATAAAAATCAAAACTTTTACTTCAGTATAAAGTGTTTTACAGTCGATTGCTAAAAATAAAAGTAATTTTAAAACCTCTAAACTACCATGAAAATCCTGACTCCAAAAAAAAAAATCATGTCATCTGTGCTTCATCAGTTGAGTCTATTTCCAAGGAGTCAACAAATATGAAGAATTATCACTTGAGATATAGCTGCAAAAGTTATACTTGTTTGGACGCAAATAGTTTTGACCCAAATTTTTTATCAAAGCACTGTTTGAGCACAGGAAGCATCCGAAAAACAAATGCTTGATATTTGTTCAAAACGGGATCAAAAATTTTAAATGCGATTCTAGAAGCAAAAAACTTGTGAAATTTCTTGAGATATATTTTTACTGTTTCAATGTTCATATGAATCAAGAAATATGAACAATCGGTATTATCGCTTTCATGCTCTTATTGCTTCTCATCTATTGAATACTCCAGTCCAATTTCATGTTTTTTTTTTCGAATTTTCTGTCATTAATTACTGTTCTGAGCAAGTGATTCCATTATAGTGATTCCAGTCCATAAATGTTTGCTTATTGAAACAGTGATTTTTGAAATTTTGAAAAACTGCAAAAAAAAAATCCACCCAACCGAAACACGCACACCAACATTGACCCTTCTTGACCTCCCCAACACCATCTGCTCGGCTCAATTTTTCCCGTTCCTCTTTTTTCTTTGAAAAGAGGTCACCCCACAACACACAAAGGTCCTTCTTTATTCTGTTGGTGTATTGGTGAAAGAGGAAAAAGAGTGTCCTTTTCGTGTTATCTGAATTCTAATTCTTTAATTAATAATGTTTTCGGAACGAAATATGGATATGAAAAATTCATAGAACAATACTGGAGGTTTCAAAAATACAATTGAGGATTATTGTCGAATTTTTTTACGCAGAGAAGAATTTGGTTCTGTATCAATGTTGTGAGACCCACTATAATGAACCTTATGAGTTTTATCTGAGCACATTAAAAAAGTATCGTCCATCATTTTTCGATCAATACTGGCTCAATTATATCTGGCTCATCATGACATCACTTTCTAAGCGCGCGCAAACACACACACCCAACACCACACCACACCACACCACCAAAAGGGCGTGGTTTTATTAAGAGGGTGCATGGCAGGAGCTCATTCTTGTTGATTTGCATCTGTTATTCGAGAATGTGCGCGACAACAACAAAATTGGTGAGTTTTATATTTTCTTCTGTGTATACATATATTATGAAACGAAGTTCTTTGTTCAGGAGGACTTGGTGTACAGCTCGAGCGAGTTCGAAATGTCGGATGATGATGATGTCACAACCGACACAGAAGTCGACAGTGAAGCCGAACTAAAAAAAGAGACCAGAAAGAGGATCTTGGTTAGTTTAAATGGGGCCATAAAATAGAGAATTTGAAAAAAAAACAACTAGAAAACGAAAAAGCCCGGCCAGAAAAAACGGGTCGCATAACCTGGTATTTCATAATTTTATACGTCTAGAAACACTTCCAAAATAATCAATAAACTTTGAACACCTCAAAACCGCACCAAATCATTTGATTTTTAGCATTATATTTCACAACCTTCCACTTTCTTAGTTTTAATCGTTTAGAAAAACCACATGCGGTATTTTGTAGTCCGTAAAAATTACTAAAAAATTGCTCAAAATGAATTGAACTTTCATGACCTGAAAAACTGTGTCACGTGGTCAAAAAGGGAGCATTGAGAAGTGTTACTTTCCACTAGGCTTTTAAAATAAAACGCCCGTAAATTATTGCTCCTCATCTCCCGCGCCCGTTTGCCTGCACGCCCGTTCATTCGTTTACCCGTTCGCCCGCGCCCGTTTGCCCGTTAGCCCGGTCATTTGTTCTAGAAAAATCAATAAGAAAAAAACAAAAGATAAGACAAACGTGCAAATGGATGAACGGGCAAACGGGCGTTCAGGTGAGCGGGCAAACGGGCAAACGGACGGCCCGTTCGCCCGACTATCCAACTTTACTTTTCACACCTTTTTCCAACTTTGACTGCTATCTCCCCCGTGGTTTCTGCATTTCATGAAATGTGGTAAACAGAGAAAAAAAAGGAGAACAAAACTTGGGTTACACTTTTTTGATTTAAGCTTTCATTATTTTGAAAATAGCCTATTTTCAAAAACCGATTTTTCAAATTTTTCTCTTCTGAACAATTCGAAAAATAACATTTTTCTCTACACGGTCAATACAGCTACTTTCTCTGTAAATTGTGTCTTCGGGCATGAAATTTAAACTGAAAAAAAAATATTTTTCAAAACATACATGTTCACTTTTTTCAGCAAAAACTGGAGGATCGCGAAAACATCGTCATCATCATGAGGGAGACCATCCCATTCACAAAAGCGTTTAGCTTCGTTGCCGATTTTGTCAACTATGTACTCCATATGTTTGTCGACAATATCCAAGTCCTTCTCCTTTGGATCATGGTTGCTGTGCTGGCTGCTCACATCAGCAGAATTTATGAGATCAATAAAAACACCAATGCGCGTCTTGTAAGCATCGAGAGCACTTTGGCAAAATTCGAGAATGCGTTCAACACATTGAGCACAGGAGGAAGTGACGATGTTATTTGAGATAATAAAGTGTTTATTTTTCTCGAATTATGAATTGTTTTAATACTAGTTACACAAAGAATCGATATCAAACATGTAAAAAAAGGTTCATGAACCAGTTGCGGATACTTTTACTCTGAATCTGTCATTTGAATGAGAACAACAAAGTTGTTGGAGTAAATTTTGGAGCTTGATTTTGAGCATTCAAAAAACAGATTACGGGATATTTTCAGCTTTTCAAGGACTTAAACAGATTTTGCTGGTAATCTCGCGCCTGTTGTAAAAAAGAGACACGCAGTTGGTTTCATGTCAAATAATTATGAAATTAAATGAGAAAAAACGGTAGGACGGAAAAAAGGTTATCGCAGATTGGCCCCCAGGAGGAGTCGAACTCGCGGGTCGGTTTTTCGTACGCTACATAGCACTGAGAGTGTGTGAGTGGCGATCGCGTCCGATCTTGCAGACGAAGCAACGCCGAGACCGGTTAGTCAAAGGTTCGATCCACGGTGTCAAACTTTCTCAAAAGTTTTTATTTTTCTGTTTATTGACATGCCAGGGGTTCAATACTGATGTTTAGATGTGAAGAATCATAGCTGAAACTGATAAATTCGATTTTTCACTGTTTTATCACTCCTGAACATGATTTTTCACCTCTGAACATCAGTATCTACACTGTCTTAATTTCATCGCACAAATTCACATGTAAAACCAACTTTTTTTTTTCGTCTCACTACTCTTTTAAACTTTCTTGCCTCAATATATTATGTTTTTTTCTGTTTGACACATTAGTTTTCCTGCTCATTCCTGCAAACAATAGCAACATGGCTATCCACCGTTTATCGATTTGTCGTGTTTTCCGGATGACTCCAATGTGGAGTCATCTAATCTACACACAACACACCACGCCACGTCTCCACCAACACTGTAAAGGTGTGCTCATTATCGTCGTTGTTTTTTGATCGACAATGTTTGCCGAACACAAATTGGTGAGTATTACCTTCTCGTTGTTACTTATGTATGAAACTGGAATGACATATTTTCAGAGAGATTTGCTCAACTCTTCCAGCGAATTTGAGATGTTGGATGAGGATTTTGCTAAAATCCACGTTGGGAAGAAAGAGAAAAATGGCAACCTGACGATCAAAAAGGAGATTCTGGTCAGTTTAAGGTTGGGATACACATCTTCTCGTCCCCTAAAGGAAAAACCTCTCACGTCATGTCAGCATGCAATTGACGAGATTGAGAGAGACGCAGAGAAAAGTTCTCCGAGAGAAGTACAACAGTGAAAATTTCCATGGCCGACTGGTTAACTGGCATGTCTTTGAATCGAACGACGGAGTCGAGCTCTGGTTCGATTCCCCCACGTGCCAATACTTTTTTATTATTTTTCTTTTTTTTTTTCAAATTACAGTTTAAAGTGTTTTCGAAACTCAAAAATGTATTCAAAATATTTGCGAGAGTGTATTTTTTAGTATCTTACAAGAGAACGTTGTAAAAAATGTAATTTGAAAAAAAATAAAAATAATAAAAAAGTTTTGGCGCGTGGGGGAATCGAACCAGAGCTCGGCGCCGTCGTTCGATTCAAAGACACGCCCGTTAACCAGTCGGCCATGGAAATTTTCACTGTTGTACTTCTCTCGGAGTACTTTTCTCTGCGTCTCTCTCAGCCTCGCAAATTGCTGTTTTTCATCGCGCTGACATGACGTGTCTTTCCATTACAAAAAAAGTATTTCTAAAAAACACCATTTTGATTTAGAACAAGCTGGAGAACCACGAGAACGTTATCATAGTTTTGAAAAAAACTTGCTCAATCATGAAATTGGTGGCTCCTGGCATCGACTTTGCTAAGAGATGGTTAATGCCCATGTTCACCGTTCAATTCGTTGTTTGCTTCATCATTTGCGTGATGTTGACGCTACATGCTCAAAACAGCAAAATTGATGCGTTCACTCCAATGCCCGCCTTTCTCACATTGAGAAATTGTTGGAAAAGTATGAGCATGTACTAAAGGCATCGGGAAATTATGTTATTTGACGTAATAAATTATATTTGTTCTTACTGTTTCACAACTTATTTGTATAAAAAACTTTTTTCCAGAAAACTGATGTGTTTGTAAGTAATGGGATGATTCACGAGAAAAAAAATTAGGCACCACGATTTTGAGAACTTTCTAGAAAAAAAGCAAATTTTAATTGAAAAATTGCTTATTCGTGAATCGTGAATCTTTCGTGAATCGCTTTTTTTCCAGAAAAAAGGGTAAATTTTCCTAATTTTTTCTCATGAATCATCCCATGAGTGACATTACACGTTTCGTATATGAAACCAACTTCTTCAACAAATGTATTTGGGTTCTGTCAAGAATTTTTTTGTCAAAGAATTTTCCAAGCGTATCTTCAACTTCGAACTCGCCATACGCGTACTCGTTTAGATGATATTGTTATATCTGGTTTTTCAAGTCGACAAGAACCAGTCGCAACTTCGTTCCGGATTTTTTTTCATTCGTTCAATAATAGATTTTCAGACAATTCCAATTGTGAAAAACTGATAATAACTGTGTAAATTACTTGTTTTGTGATGTCAAATTTATGATATATTTTTCAAGAAAATACAGAAGACAAAACAAGAGACATAACTTGACAAAATATCAAAAAATTACAAAACCTTAGATTTATTTCGTTTCATATCTAACCGCTTGCTCCGCCGATTTGCTCCAACAGGGTTCTGTGGAAGTTTTGATGGAATCAGTGTCTGAAAATCGAGTAATTTATAATGAGTTTGATGAAACTAGATTATTAGAATGTGGCCGATTTTTTACTGAGCTCTAAATTAAAAAAAAAAATATTTTGTTAATAATACTGGGCTCTTCGGTTATATCAGAACTTGTATGCAAAACATACATTTTTCAAAACTTCGGTCGATTCCTGTACCCCCATCAGTTTTTTCTGCTCCATCTGCTGGCGTCGTCGACTTCTTCTCACTACATGTGACGGGATAGAAAGCTTCTGTAAAAATAAACAATTGTTGTATTTATTATTTGTTCTATTATATTTGTTATTTCATTATGATTATACAATAATATGGGAGTGCCAAAGTAATATAGGGGTTTCGAAACAATACAAGCAGCCAACTTAAATACTAGGATCTAAAAATTGGAGCTATAAAAAAGATTCCAGGATAAGGAAAAGTCTTTCCAAAATAAAACAAGTCCAAGTTAGGTATAGTACAATAATCCAAACAACCATATGTTCAGGAGGAAAAAATTCAATAATACTATAGGAATCAAAGGAAGGTATAGTGGTCCCAATCAGACTTGTGCGGACCCGTTCTCTTCCAATTCAGTTCCGAATCAAGAAGTCGGAAAAAGGTAGTTCCGAATTTTTTTTCCGGACGTTTCGGAACCTTCGGAATGACGAAATTCGACATATAATTTTGGTTCCGAACAGTTCCAAAACCATTTCGGAACTTGGTTTCGAATTAATTTGTTTCCGAAAACAGTCGGAACTTTCAGAATTTTGGAACGTTCCGGTTCTGGTTCGCCACAAGCCTGGTCCCAAAATAAATGAAAAGGTGATAAGAGATGGAGAGAGTCCGAGGTTTAAATGGTGGTTCAAACATTGATACCAGGAATTTTTGAGTTTTCAAATACTCCGTTTACTTCAAAATTCGGGCTATCAAACTGTTTTCGGACCGGTTTTTTAACGATTTTGAACCTCTAAATATAATATTTCCCGAAATTTTCAGAAACGAGTGGATAAAATACTCACCCTAGTGGTCCTCAATTTTCTTGGACTCGCTTTCGCAACACGTTTGTTTTGCTCCGCGATCTCCTTCTTTCCAACCGCAACAGTTGCGGGCAAATCCAGCAATTTTCTTTGCTCCTCCTCCAATCGTTGACGTCGCCTGAATGCTCCAACCGAATTTGGAGGAAGTGGTGGAGGGATGGGAAGTGTCTGAAATATTGTATGTTTTTTTTTTGTTAATATGTTTTTCATTTCAAAAATTGACACCTAGTTTTTCACCTTTACAAAGTTTTGAGACGAGGTTTTATTTTTGTGTATAGAGTAGTGTTCATTAAAGTTTTAGGAAAAAAAAATGCTCTTCGGAGATAACCAGACATGTTTAAAAAATGAATATCATTCAGTACACTTCCCCAAAAATTATAAACTTCTTTGATTCTAACTTTCAATTTTTCATATTTCTAACTTATGATGATTTTTTTTAGAAGTTTCCTGTTTTACTGTTTTTATGAATAAAATACTCACCCAGTTGGCCCTTGATTTTTTCACAATTTTGGGGTTTACTTCTCCAACAGTCGCCTCTTTCTCGCCTGCAGCGATTTGTTTTAATGGCAAAATTTCCGCTGATTTTGAATCACTTCCATTCTGAAAAATTGAACTTTTTATGATAAGGAACTATTTGTAACGAAAAATTGTATGGTGGCAAATGAAATGTCTTACAATTCTCACAGTTTCTTCAAAAAACACTTACTTGATGCTCAATTTCTGAGCTTGGTGGCATCGCTTGAATTTCTTGGAAGTTGATGATTGTGTTTTCCATTTTTTTGAATACTTGATTGTCGGCCCTGAAAATTATCTTATTACTTCCAGATAAAAGTGGCAGTAAAAGAGAGAAAGTATACATCATTAAAAGTGTCAAACTGAAAAAGAAAATGTCTCTTCAATTGTCATGAACAGAATGAAAAAACGAAGTTCATTTTCTACTGAAAAATATGAAGCATTTTTTTTTAGATTCAAAAATATGAGTGCCTCCAAAAGGCATCTAAAAAAGAACATGAATGAATGTCATAAAGAGATGAAACGGCTTTTTGAAAAAGCTAATTATATTTGAAGATTACTGTAGTTTCGAAATCTGAAGCTTTGACTTTATATTTATGTATGTTACACGAAGAGATTGGAGTTCGAGAATAATTAGTGTTCAAATGCATGGGTGGAAACAGTAAAAATTGAAAACTCATACGTTTTTTGAAAAAGGCTACTGTAGTTTCGTCACCTTGAGATTTCATTTTTTCAAATAAGATGGTCGGCGAGAACTAGATCGGAAATGAGTAATTACTCAAATGCATGAACAGAAACAATAAAAAAATGTGGAAACTAATAAAGATAAATGCTGATCATAAGTATCATAAGTAAGTATCTAAATTAAAATGTAAAAAAACGGACTTAATTTCAGGTTGCATTAGAGTGAACTAAAGAAATTTAAGATTTTTTTACAGATTTAGACAAAAATAAAACTATTAAAAAATTTTTTAAAAAAAGTACACCTCGTGTTTAAATGAATGAATGAAGTTACTACTGACCAGAGACGATAAGATCGTTAGCTCCGCCCATAAACATATGGTTTACGTAAGTTTTAAAATCCTAATAAGTGTGGGGGACACAGAAATATCACTTCACAGAGGTTTCAAAATCTAGGTATCCGGAAAAGATCCATAAAATTTTATGTAAAGTTATGATGAACTTTTGAACACAAAAAATGAAAAATCTGTCGAATGGTTCAATTCTAATTTTCGACCTTCTAGATGTATACAAACGTGAAACCAAAAAGAGCATGTCTAAACTAGGGTTGTAAAATCGGGCGAACGGGCGGCCCTTTCGCCTGCTACATGAAACGCCCGTTCACCCGTTCACCCTTTCGCCCGTTTGCCCTAACGCCCGATCGCCCTTTCGCACGCGCCCTTTCGCCCGTTTGCCCTTTCGCCCGTTCGCCCGTTCGCCCGTTCGCCCGTTCGCCCGTTCGCCCGATTCGTGTCACGTTTTTTGTCGCAATAACGTTATAAACAGTAATGAACAGGCAAACGGGCGAACGGGCGAACGGGCGAAAGGGCGCGGGCGAAAGGGCGTACGGGCGAACGGGCGAACGGGCGAAAGGGCAAACGGGCGAAAGGGCGAACGGGCGTTAGGGCGAACGGGCGCGGGTGAAAGGGCGTTTTAACACGTCATGTCAGCGCAATGAAAAACAGCAATTTGCGAGGTTGAGAGAGACGCAGCGAAAAGTTCTCCGAGAGAAGTACAACAGTGAAAATTTCCATGGCCGACTGGTTAACGGGCATGTCTTTGAATCGAACGACGGCGCCGAGGTCTGGTTCGATTCCCCCACGCGCAAAACTTTTATATTTTTTTTCAAATTACATTTTTTACAACGTTCTCTTGTCAGATACTAAAAAATACACTCTCGCAAATATTTTGAATACATTTTCGAGTTTCGAAAACACATAAAACAGTAATTTGAAAAAAAAAGAAAAGATAATAAAAAAGTTTTGGCGCGTGAGGGAATCGAACCAGAGCTCGGCGCCGTCGTTCGATTCAAAGACACGCCTGTTAACCAGTCGGCCATGGAAAATTTCACTGTTGTACTTCTCTTGGAGAACTTTTCTCTGCGTCTCTCTCAATCTCGTCATTTGCATGCTGACATGACGTGTAAAAGTCGGGCGAACGGGTGATTTTTTTACAAGCTCAGTCTAAACAAAGAAGACAAAAATAATTGTGGAGTAATACATCAAAATGAAATGTGTTGAGAATATGTATAGTACATAAAACATAACACGCAAAGAATTACTTTTTTTCCTAATTTCAGGTTTTTTTGCAAGTCTCAGCACCAAATGTCATGCGAACTTGGAATGGAAATCGGTTTTTCGATTATGAAAAACTGAGCATCTTCGGTAAGATTATTGGTATCAGAATTGGTTTCGAACAGTCTGATTAGTTCAAAAACTAGTTGATGAAAAGCGTCAAAAATTTACCTGGCCGTTATTTTACAAACACCTACTGAATCGAGAGCTCATTTCAAGGACACTTTTGTTGTGATTTAGTTTGAATTTTGACCCCGATCCAGTGGATTTTTGAAAACAAAGTCAGAAACAAAACAAAGGTCCTAATATTTTTTCTGAATTCAATTCAAGAGTTTTTCAAAATTCATAGTCCAACCTAGAACTCAACTAGAATTTAACCTAGTAAACAAAAACACAAAAAATGAAAATCTGAATAAATTTTTTTAAAACCATATCTAAATGTTATTATTCTTCTATTGCCGTTGACTAATGGCTTCAAATAAATTTTTTGAACGTCTCAAATAAATCATTATAAATTACTGTCTGCTGTCTCTTAATTAGTTCTCTATTGTTTTCATTGAAGTGAATGTACTTTTTTCTTTTCCAACTTTTTCAATTCACCACAATTAGTGTTAATTACTTGAATTGATTTGAAAATATAACAAAAAAGATAATATTGAGAAAAAAATTTAAACAGATTTTTTTTTTATTTTCAACTGTTACAACGCATACACTTCTAGTTGAAAAAGACAACATCTATACTATGGATGAATAAGAAGTTCAATATGTTAAAATATGTGCGAACTCAGAAACGTGAAGACTGAAACAGGTAATATTTTTCGAGAAAAATATTATTCTAAAACTCCTATATACTAATCAAAATTATATAGATTGTCTTGCTATTTCAAAATTCAGATTTTTTCACAGTTCATATTAGTTTCTAAAATCGCAACTAGTTCAGTTCGAGAATGACCAGCTCCAAACTTGGGCTTATTCATCACTTTGTTTCAGATTTTTTCATCCATTCAATGACATTTTCAGACAATTTCAATACTGAAAAATCGATAATAACTGTGTAAACTACTTTTTCTGTGATATACAATTTATGAAATTATTTTCAAAAAAAAAAAAATACAGAAGAAAAATTGAAAAAAAAAATGCAATGATTTACAAAAATTTACATATTATTCAGCATCCTTTAGTCGTTCCTTTGTCGAATTGCTCCACTGTATATTGGAAATGGTGCCGGGTACCGTTTCTGAAAATTGAAAATATTATTATGGGTTTGATAGAACCAGATTGGGACGGGATCAATAAAGTCGAGATATAACTTACAATTTTCAAAATTGTGGTCAGCGCCAGCCCATCCATTAATTGTTTCTCTCTTTCCTGTCGACGGCGAATTCTATCCAGAGCATGTTGAGGGAGTGGCGGCGGGATTGGAAGCTTCTGAAAAATAGAATATTGTTGTATGTACTTTTATTATTTGTTTGAGTTTGTCATTGTATAATGAGGTTTGATAAAATATATGTAAGCAGTTCAGATAAAAATAAATGTGGTCAAGAAAAAGACCTAACTTTCCTTGAGTACATTATTCTTTCTAAGTTCTCCAAATTTGTATTATTGAACACTGTGAAAGTTCCCCTTAATTCGGATAGAACCCTTTATTTTCAATAATGAAAAAATACTCACCAAAGTTATCTTTGTTGTTCTTGGAATCGCACCACTTTTCTCCGGCTTTGCTGTTTCCTTTTTGGCTCCAGCAATAGTTGTGAGCCCCATCAGTTTCTCTTGCTCCATTTCTTGGCGACGTCGAATCCTGTCCAATGCGTGTTGAGGTAGTGGTGGTGGAATAGGGAGTTTCTGAAAATTAGAAGATTGTTTTCAATATTCGTTTGAGTTTGATTTATATTATAAACTTTAGCCAGGGGTTTCGGTGCATTCAAGTAATGTAAAAAACAAGGTCCTTAACACATCTTTGAAGACTGCATTAATCTGAGAAATCACGATTGCAAAAAAATGTCAGTAAAATTAAAGGATATCAAAAAACTGTAGAGTTTGCTAAAGGTTTGAATGATGATCCGAATTTAAATAACAGGAATATGAAGTCTTTATAAAATTTACCTGCATCACACATTGTTTTTGAACTCCTGCTGTTGTGGAGAAAATTATTCGAAAATAAAATCAGGATCCAGAAGATTGATTTTACTATTCTCATTGTCAGGACTAATATATCATTTTGGCACTCTCATATTACTCTGGCACCCCTACTCAAAAGTATAACTTTTTCATACAAAGAATGAAATACTCACCCAACTTTTTTTCATTTTTCCTCCAGTCGCTTCCACTTCTTCTTTCTTCTCCCCAATGGCCTCCGTCATGCCAACACTAACTGTTTTGGCCGATTCTGCCAATTGCCGTTGCTCTTCTTCCAATTGTTTCCTGCGTTTGATTGCTTCAAGAGCTCTTGGTGGGAGTGGTGGTGGGATTGGAAGTGTCTGAAAATTTGTATTCGTTTATTTGTTAATACATTTCTCATTTTGAAAATTGATACTCAGTTTTTTTATTTCTACAAAGTTTTGCGATGCGGCTCTAATTTTGTATATATTTACTCAAATTGATGAAAGTCTTATGAATAAAAATATCCTCTAGAGATAACCAGACATGTTTGAAAAATGCATGTCATACAGTACACTTCACAAAAGACTACGAAAATTTCGATTCAATTTATAATTTTTTCAGATCTCCAAACTATAATATTTTGGTCTTTTGTGGACAGTACCCTCTTGTTCTAAATATTTTGGTAATGGAAAAAATACTCACCCACTTCGCCCTAATTTTCTTCGCCATTTTCGTGGTCTCCTCCTCGGCTCTAGCACATCCATTGGCTGGCAAGAAATCCTGTGATGTCGAATCACTTACAATCTGGAAAAAAATAAACTATTGATGATGAGAAAATTTTGTAAAAAATATTTGATAAGCAAAATTGAAATTTGTTACAACTTTCACAATTTTTTGATTCTTTTTTTAGCTTGAAATTTCCGAACAAAACTCACTCTGTGCTCAAGTTCTGAGCTTTTTGGAATTGCTTCAATTTGTTGCGCGGTGATGATTGAGTTCTCCATTGTTCGGATGTTTGTCGTTGACTCTGAAAAACACTAATTTTCAAATAACTTCCAAACAAAAGTGATAGTTGCAAACGAGAAAAATGAGCATCATTAAAAGTGGCAAACTGAAAAGAAAAATGCCTTTTAATTGTGATGAAAATAAAGAAAAACAACAAAAAATTACGTTTCATGATTGAAAATTACTCAAGAAAATTTTCCTAACAATTAGGAATACAATATGAAAAAAAAGAGATTCAAAAAAAATGAGTGTCTCACGAAAAACATCCAAAAAATTACATGAATGGGTATCATATAAAGATGAAACGGCTCTTTGAAAAAGCAATTTGTGTTGGAAGATTACTGTAGTTTTGAAATCTGAAGTTTTGATACTCTATTTTTATGATACACAGAGTTCAGCCTGTTTAGGTTTGTACTATTACTAGCTGTAAAATTACTAGCTGTTGCTTGAATGAATATACAGAAACAGTAAAAAAAACTCATACAAAAGAATATTGATTCTAAACTGCAGTGGGAAAAATTGAACCTGATATCATGATATGAGGCACAAAAAAATTACGGATGTAATAGTTTTTTGAAAAAGCTATATATACTTTCTTGTGATTTTAAAAATGAATAGAGTTTGTATCTTTGGAATACAAGAAAATGAAAACAATAACGACTATCAATTCAAGAAAAATGATCAAATGAATAAACAGAAACAGTGAAAAAATTGAAAACTCCTACAGAAGAAAAACTGATTCTAAACTGCAATGTGAACCTACATATGAATGAAAGGTTAGGATCGGAGGACTCACAGAAATTTTTATGAGAGGAAAAAAAAAACAAAAAAATGCAACTAATAGGAAAATTAAAAAAAACTCCACCGGACAAACACCGAGACAAATAAATGAATGAATGAATGAAGTTACTACTCACTGGAGGTGATAAGATCGTAAGCTCCGCCCACAAACATATGATTTCCGTGAGTGTTAGAATCCCATCATCACACGTGAGTGAGGTTTGTAGCACCAATATTGGTTCATTATGAAGTGTCACAGAGGTGTCCAAGTTCAGATGCGCGGAAATCATCCCTTAACTGTATGTGAGTTACGATGAATTTTTTAGATTCAAAAATATGGGTGTCTCACAAAAGATCCAAAAAATATTATTTATGGGGGTCAAAAAGAGATGAAACGACTCTTTGAAAAACAAATTTATATTGGAAGGTTACTGTAGTTTTGAAATCTGAAGCTTTGATACACTATTTTTATGATTTACAAACTTGAGGTTCATATTATTCACACTAACTTTTATGATAAGAAAAAGAACAAAAAAAATGCAATTAAAGTGGGGGGGGGGGGGG
>LR549993.1:29404-50000 GCA_900536415.3 Caenorhabditis sp. 38 MB-2015
GGGGGGGGGGGGGGTAACACGAAAAATAAAGTGTTCGATAATTTTTCCTATCGGAAAGAGCATAGTCGATTTAGTGGAATGCATTTTGCGCGGTAAAAAAACGCTTCAAAAAAAGTTATAGGGGATTTGCGCCCTTCGGGAATCGATCTAGGGGACTGGGTGCGGGTTAAAGGCCTTGTGTGTTAGGGTGTCCGATCTGGCAAGTGAGGCAACGTTGACTCCGGTTAGTTGGAGGTTCGGATCCCACTCCGCGCTTGTGGAGATTCTTTTTTTTATTATATAGGGCGAGTTTCAGACAACATCTGAAATTGTGATTTTCAGCTCCTGATGGGATTTTCACACTGTTTTGGCTGAAAATATGATGAAAAATGACATTTTTGGAAATGACTTGAAATTTGGAGGATGTGTAAGGGGGGGGGGTACTCGGAGAGTATCTGAATGTCTGATTCTCAGCTCCTGAAGCCATTTTCAGCTTGTTTTAGCTGAAAATAAGTGAAAACACGAAAATTTTGAGAATAATTTCAAACTTCGAAGATGTGTAAGATGGTACTCGGAGAGTATCTGAAAGCCTGATTTTCAGCTCCAGGTCACACTTTTGGCTGGTATTCACTGAAAACAGGTGTCAATTCCAGATGTTGTCTGAAACTCGCCCTATATAATAAAAAAAAGAATCTCCACAAGCGCGGAGTGGGATCCGAACCTCCAACTAACCGGAGTCAACGTTGCCTCACTTGCCAGATCGGACATCCTAACACACAAGGCCTATAACCCGCACCCAGTCCCCTAGATCGATTCCCGAAGGGCGCAAATCCCCTATAACTTTTTTTTGAAGCGTTCTTTTTTTACCGCGTAAAATGCATTCCACTAAATCGACTATGCTCTTTCCGATAGGAAAAATTATCGAACACTTTATTTTTCGTGTTACCCCCCCCCCCCTTTAATAAAAAAGTTTAAAAAAAAACTACATCGGACGAATATCGAGATAAATGAATGAATGAATGAATGAAGTTACTACTCACGTGATAAGATCGTAAGCTCCGCCCACAAACATATGATTTCCGAGAGTGTTAGAATTCCATCATCACACGTGAGTGAGGTTTGTAGCACCAATATTGATTCAAATAGTCTCACGAAGGTGTTGAAGTTCAGATGCGCGGAAGTCAGCCATTCACTTGTGTGCACATAGATTACGATGAATTTCTGAAAACAGAAAAGTCGAATGACTCAATTCTGGTTGCCGGACATCTCACACCCTGTTAGCCCAATGAAAAATGGGAAATAGGTGAGAGAGAGGACGTGAGTGGAGGCGCAGATTGTACTATTGAAGCAAACACGCTCTTTCGCATTTAAATTTACCTTGTCTCAAAAAGAACAAATATTTTGCAAATTTGTTCTCACGTTTTTCTTGTTCGATCAAAGTAAAAACGTGAACCGATTAGAGAAATTTCCAAATTTTTTGCAACAAAAAGTGGAAATGAACATGTGTATTCTCGCTCTAATGAACATGTCTGCCTCTCCATATCACGTCTTCCCTCTCACTCATTTAACTTTTAACAGGGTGTGATCTAGATTTGTACATGCATACGTGAAAACAAAAAGAGCATGTCTAAAAAAAGAAGACAAATATAATTGTGGAGTAATACATCAAAATGAAATGTGTTGAGAATCGAGCCCATACAACATGACACGCAAGACACTGAATTTTTCTAGGAACAGTTTTTATGACAAGTTTAATTATCAAGATTTTAGTCCGGAATATCAGTGTTTTGATCCATGGGAGTATAGCATGAAAGTTAGTTTTTGAGTAGGAAAAACTAAGCATCTTCTGTAAGATTACTGCAGTCAGAATCGGTTTCTACGGGGCTGATTATCTTAAAAACTTGCTAATAAAAATTTCCAGTTTTTTTTTTTGATTATCTGTTGATGATTTATTACCAACTTCTTCGAGTGTTGTTTTTAGAGAAAAAAAACTTTTAAAAAAATCACGGTTTTCAAACTAACAAAAGATATTCATTCTTTTCCAATTTTAAAAATTGACGAAAATTTTTGTGCTTTTTTTTAAAGCTGTCACAAAAAAACGTAGACAACTTGAAAAACCATCAACGTGAAACCGATCCATCCAGCAGAATATTTACTTGATACACACAAGCTTCAAACTTAGATCCGGGATTTTTCAATTTGAGCTTTCATACATCCAAATTTAAAAATGTTTTGTGACATAAACAACATACATATATTATTACAGAGCGTTGGATACAAATTTTAATTTCAAAAATGTTCTAACTTTTTTCTCTTCACTATTTCAAAATTCAGATTTTTTTCACAGTTCATATCAGTTTCTAGAAACACCCTTCCAAAAATATTTCATCCTGACAAATCTGTGATTTCAGATCGCAACTAGTTCGAAAATGACCAGCCTCAAAATTGGGATACATTTTCCCTTTGCTTCAGATTTTTTCGTCCATTCAATGACAGATTTTCAGACAATTTCAATGCTGAAAAATCGATAATAACTGTGTAAACTACTTTTTTTGTGATATACAATTTATGACATATTACAAAAAAAATACATGAGAAAAATTTGAAAAAAAAATGCAATGATTTACAAAAATTTACATATTATTCATCATCCTCTAGTCGCTCCTTTGTCGAATTGCTCCACTGTATATTGGAAATGGTGCCGGGTAACGTTTCTGAAAATTTAGTTAATTATAATGGGTTTGATAGAACTAGATCAATGGAACTGGATCAATAAAGTCGAGATATAACTTACAATTTTTAAAATTGTGGTCAGCGCCAGCCCATCCATCAATTGTTTTTCTCTTTCCTGTCGACGTCGAATTCTGTCCAGAGCATGTTGAGGGAGTGGCGGCGGGATTGGAAGCTTCTGAAAAATAGAATATTGTTGTATGTACTTTTATTATTTGTTTGAGTTTGTCATTGTATTATGAGGTTTGATAAAATATATGTAAGCAATTCAGATAAAATTAAATGTGGTGAAGAAAAGACCTAACTCTCCTTGAGTACATTATACTTTTTGAGTTCTCCAAATTTGTATGGTTTATTATAAGAACACTGTGAAAGTTCCCCTAATTCGGATAGAACTCCTTATTTTTAATAATGAAAAAATACTCACCAAAGTTATTTTTGTTACTCTTGGAATAGCACCATTTTTCTCCGGCGCCGTTGTTTCCTCTTTGGCTCCAGCAATAGTTGTGAGCCTCATCAGTTTCTCTTGCTCCATTTGTTGCCGGCGTCGAATCCTGTCCAATGCGTGTTGAGGCAGTGGTGGTGGAATAGGGAGTTTCTGAAAAATAGAAGACTTTTTTAATATTTGAAAAATGTCAGTTTCAGCATAAGATTCTCAAAAAATGGCAGTAAAATTTTTGTGTAGTGTAGAGGTTGCTGAAAAAGATGAAACTCTCAGGGAAATATGAGGATCCCAAAAGTTTGAATGCTGATCCGAATTTGACAAACAGGAATATGAAGGAATAACAGAAATAAAACAGAAATATTTATAAACATTAACTGCATCACACCTCATTTTTGAACTCCTGTTCTTGTGAGAGAACTTATTCAATCCAGACCCAGAGGTTTGTTTTTATTTGTCTCGGGACTATTAGATCATTTTGGCACTCTCATATTACATTGATACCCCTACTTTCATACAAAGAATGAAATACTCACCCAACTTCTTTTCATTTTTCCTCCAGTCGCTTCCACTTTTTCTTTCTTCTCTTCAATCGCTTCCGTCTTGCCATCAGCAACATCCAATGTCTTCAATTTGTGTTGCTCCTCTTCCAATTGTTTCCTGCGTTTGATCGCTTCGAGCGCTCTTGGTGGGAGTGGTGGTGGGATTGGAAGTGTCTGAAAAATTGTATTGATTTATTTGTTAATACATTTCTCATGTTAAAAACTGACACCCAGTTATGTAACCCTACAAAACTTCAAAAAGATGCTTCAATTTTGTATATAGAGTAATTTGTTCATTTGCTGAAGTTGATCAAAATCTTATGAATAAAAATATCCTTCAGAGATATCTAGACATTTTTTGAAAAATATGTCATACTGTATACTCAAATGAGACTACAAAAAACTTCGAGTTAAACTCAAATTTTTTCAGATCTCCAAACTATAATTTTTGGTCTTTTGTGGACAGTACCTTCGGTTCTAAATATTTTAGTAATGGAAAAAATACTCACCCACTTAGCCCTAATTTTCATCCCGTTTTTGTGGCTTTCTTCTCCCGCCATTTTGGTCGTCTCTTGCTCCCCTCCAACCCATCGCTCGGTCGACAAGGCATCACTGCCAATCTGGAAAAATGGATTTTTGTCATAAGATTTTTTCTAACAAAAAAATTGTGCCAAGACAACTCAAATGTGTTAAATGTTTCTCATTGTCTTGAAAATTTTTGTTGCTTAAGATTTTCGAACAAAACTCACTTGGTGCTCAAGTGTAAAGCTTCCTGGCATCGCTTGAACTTCTTGCATGTTGATCATTGTTGCTTGCATTGTTTGATTGATTGTTGAATCTGAAAAATATCTTATGACGTCTATACAAGAATCATAAATGACAATTGCAAACGAGAAAAGTTTACATCATTAAAAGGACGGAAAAAATAGAAACTCATACAGAACGGATGTTTCAAAACTGCAGTGTGAACAAATGAACCTGATTTCAGTATAATAAACACAGAGGGCTAAAAAAATATGAGAAAGAAAAGCAACCAATAAAAAAAAGAAAAAAAAACTATGTTGGACGTATGCCAAAAAAAAGTATGAATGAAGTTACTATTTGCCAGAGACGATGAGATCGTTTGCTCCGCCCACAAACAGATGGTTATTGTGAGTGACAAAAATATTCATGAGGTAATACAAAATATCCTAGAGGCATTGTCGTGTGTCTCTTTCTTTCACACACTCTCTCGCTTTGTGTGTGTGTTTTTACCCTATCAAAAAGTTAAAGTTGTTATTTGGTATTGGAATATTAATTTCTAAAAAATCATGAAAATATGGACCTTGATCAGAAAAAATTCTCATTCGATTGGTTTATGAAATGAAAATCGAAATTTTTTGAAAAAAATGAAAAAAATGTTTGAAGTGAAAAAAGTGGAAAAGTAGCCCCTTTTGGAAATAAATTATTTTTTAAATTATAAGAGCATAAATGGAAAATGTGGCTAACAATTTATGTTCTGTTTTTTCTCCTCTACAAGATGGTGTATGACAAACTTCATAAATTGCAGAAACCAAAAAGAAATACGACGTCAAAGTTGATGGAAGGTGTTAAAAATACTTTTTGAGATGTCATTTCTTTGGCCACGTGACAAAAATTGGTTGATCACTATTAAAATTATCTTGATATGCGTTTTGTAGAACTTTTTAAGAAGAACAAAACCTTTCAATTGGCTTTTTGAACAGTCTAAAATAGATGAAGAAACAAAGTGTGAAACATAGTACTGAAAATGGAAACAAAAAAAGGTGGCTTGTTTTGAGGGTGTTTATAGTTATTTGAATATTATTCGAATTAATGGACAAAAACTAAAAATGAGGTTGAAAATTATTGTAGAGAATTTCAAGCTCTACAAGATGTGGTTGAACAATTTTCAAAAAAATTCGAATTCACAAAGTTTTTTGAAGTAGAAGCCAGTAGAAGCCTTCTCTCACGATTTTCTCAATAATTCATCATGAACTCAAGATATATGAAATCAGATTTTGTTTAAAAAAAGTATTTAAAAAAGTACATTATGAAGTTTTAAAAAAGTACATTATGAAGCAGAAAAATGACATAGTGATAATAACGGGTTTAACAAGGCTAAATTCGTTCTAACTGCACATAATATTCTGAAACATATACGAAAATGAAGCCCTTGAAATGGGCTACACTTTGAAAATTATCGAACACTTTATTTTCCGTGTTACCCCCCCCCCTTTAATAGAGTATAAAGCCTTCTGGAAAGTTTTGAAGACATCTGAAAGTTTCCGAAACTTTTTTGCAGATTCTGAACCCTTCTAAAAATTCTGAAACCTTCTTGTAGATTCTGAAGCTTTCTGAAAAATGCTGACGCCTTCTGGTGGCTTCTGAATTCTTCGGGTTGATTCTGAACTCTTCTGGAAGATTTCGAGAACTTCTGGTAGATTCTAGGTTTTCTAGAAACTGCAGAACCTTCTGAATCTCTGAAAATTTTGCAAAACACTATCTGAAATTCAGAAGCTCTCCGGAATCTCATTATTTTTTGATGATTCTGACATCTCTTGTTCTATGGGCTGAACCTGTTGTCAAGAACTCCCTCCCCACCACAAAAAATAAACTATACAAAAATCAATAACGTTCATTTAAAATTCCGTGAATTAAAATCAAAAGGACACGGAAAAATAATATCACTTCACAAATGGAAAATGATTTTTTGAGCTTCTAAAACGTTTCATATTCATTGAGACACATTCAATCGGTTTTTTAGTCCACAATAATCTAAAATGAACAATTTTGAAATACTTTTAGCAACAAGTTTTTGAGGTAATCAGAACTGTAAAAACCAATTTTGATTTCATTGTTTAGGCATGACCTGTTTTCAAACATCGTAATTCACGCACAACTAAAGGCTGATTTCCGCGCATCTGAACTTCAACACTTTTGTGAGACTATGTGAATCAATATTGGTGGTACAAATCTCACTTACGTGTGATGATGGGATTCTAACACTCACGGAAATCATGTTTGTGGGCGGAGCTAACGATCTTATCGTCTGTGGTCAGTAACTTCATTCATTCATTCATTTGTCTCGGTATACGTCCAACATAATTTTTTCTTTTATTTTTTATTGGTTGCATTTTTATCTTCTCTCTTATACATAGCTCTCTTTTTGTCCAAATCCAAAAAACCAGATTTTGACTGGAGTCAGGTGCATAGGTTCCATACTGCCGCTTGGAATCATTCTTTCCTGTATGAGTTTTCACTTTTTTACTGTTTCTGTCATTTCTTTTGAGCAATCATTTTTCTGAGCTATCAATACCATAATTAAACATGTTCGTATCATAAGAACTAAATCTCAAAGTTAACATTTTCAAAACTACAGTAGTCTTCAAATAGAATTAGTTCTTTCAAAACGCCATTTCGTCTCAACATCATTATATTTGTAATAATTCTGTGTTCCTCCATACTAGGGATGTAAAATGGGCGCGACGGGCCGCCAGCAATATTTGTCTGACGCCCGCCGCGCCCGCCTGTTTGTTTGTTTGACGTCCGCCACGCCCGCCACACACACACCTGCAACAAACAAAAATCAGAAGCGGGCGTGGCGAGCGCCGGGCGTTGGTGTGACGGGTCCCGCTTGTGACGGGCGCCGGGCGTGACGAGCGCCGGGCGTGACGGGCGCCGGGAGTGGCGGGCGTTAAACAGAAAAATGAGAACAGGCCGCCCGTCGCACCCGTTTTACAACCCTACTCCATACTTACATGTTACGGGATTTGAACGCTTACAGATTCATAGTTTCCCGTTCAGTTTAGAATCAGTGTTCTTCTGAATGAGGTTCTAAATTTTTACTGTTTCTGTTCATACATTTGAGCAATATTCATTCTCGAGCTAGCAATTCTGGGATCTCATATTTCATGGATTATATACAAATAGATTTTGATTTTTTTTCTAGCCCTCGGTACTGAAATTAGATTCATAGGTTTAATACTGCTTCAAAATCTCAAATTTCGTTTTAGTCCAGTTCACTGAACCCTGAAATTAAGTTCATATATTCACACTTCAGTTTAGAATCAGCGTTCTTCTGAATGAGGTTCCAATTTTTACTGTTTCTGTTCATGCATTTGAGCAATAACTTTTTTAGTTATGGATTGCCGCTTGTCTTAGTAGAAAAATGTAGATTCGAAGCTTCTCATTTCAAAAACACAGTAATCTTCCAATAAAGTTTTTTCTTTTAAAAATACACCTCGTTTTTTAGTATCTCTTTATGTGAGACACCCATATTTTCGAATGTAAAGTTTTTTCGTTTTTTTCTCAGTTTGAAAACGAAATATTTTCTAGAGTAATTTTCCAGCATGAAATGGAACATTTTTTGTTTTTTTTTCATTCTGTTCATGACAATTGAAAAGTCTTTTCTTTTTTTGACACTTTTAATGATGTTCACTTTATTTTGTTTGCAACTTTTGTCTGAAAATAATCTTCAAAAAACTACTTTTTTTCAGATTCAACAAATAAATTATCCGAAATGGAGAACAAAACTATGAACACACAAGAATTTGCAGCGATCACATTGCAGCAACCAAGCTCAGGAAACGAGCACAAAGTGAGTTTTGTTGAAAAATCTATAGCCACAAAAATATCAAGATATTTTGAAAATTTCAACACGTTCAAAATACCCTGATATACAAATTCTTTTTTCCAGATTGGCAGTAATGTCTTGCCAATCGAGCGATGTGTTAGAGAGGAGAATGAGACTACAAAAATGGTGGGGGAAGTGAAGAAAATTAGGGCGAAGTGGGTGAGTATTTTTTCCATTACTAGAAAGTATTTAGAACAAGAGAATCCCACGGTATTCTTCAGAAGCTCACCTCAAAATGTCATAGTACTAAAACACAATGAAAAATACCTTGACGAAAAAATGAATACGAATTTTCAGACACTACCCATTCCACCACCGCTCCCACCAAAAGCGCTTGAAGCACTCAAGCGGCGTCAACAGCGAGAGGAACAGCAAAAACTGATGGAAGTTGATGTTGCTGGTGGCAAGAAGGAGGCGACCGATGAAAAGAGCAATTTTGGGAAAGCGAGTCCAAAAAAAATTAGTAGAACTTGGGTGAGTATTTTATCCATTATATGTATAAGAAAAAGTTATATTTTAGAGTGAGGGCCCTAGAACAGTATAGGGGTGCAAAATTATATAAAAGTCCCGAGATAATAATATACATACACGTCCCAAACAATTTTTCAAAAACCCTCATTGTTGTGTATTTTTTATAATAGATTTTAAAAATTCACAAGACATGTTCAAACAAAAAATATTATTGTAACAATCTCCTTATTTTTCAGAACCTTCCCATTCCGCCGCCACTTCCACCACACGCATTGGAACGGATTCGACGTCGGCAACTGGCGGAAAAGCAGAAGTTGATGGAAGCACAGCCATCGACAAATATTGTAAAATACGTAAGTTTTGCATACCAACTTTTTAAAGATGAATCAAAATAACATGTAGATTTTTTTAATTTCATAATATGGGACCTCGTTTTTTTCTTTCAAATTTTGGAAACTGGGGCTTTCTAGTATGTATAACACAACTGTTGTTGTAGTTTAATGGAGTCCTTATGTTCAAAATAGTACCCTTATGTTATTATAGGGTCCATATAATATTCTAGTACTCCTATACCGTTCTGGGACAATATTTATCTAATTTTTTAAAATTCATAATAAAATGACAAACTTAAATGAAGAATAAAAGTCCAACAATCTCCTACTTTTTTCAGAAACTCCCAATTGCGCCACCCCTTCCACCATACGCGATGGAACGATTTCGACGTAGGCAGCTGGCGGAGAATCAAAAAATAATCGACGGACTGGCATTGACAACGATTTTGAAAAGTGTAAGTTTTGTATACCAATTCTGTTTTTTCAGTATATATCTCGAATTTTATCGGTTTTTTTGAAAATATTTTTGGAAGTGGTGTCAATATTCTCAGAGTAATCCACAAAATTTAATAAACATTCAGAAGTTCAGAAAAAAATAATTTCCTATGATAAAGTTTTATCAAACCCGTTTAAAATACTCAATTTTCAGACACGCTTCCCACGACCATTTCCATTCCGACGAAGGATACTTTTCGAGACGCCAAACAAGATGTAAATTTTTTGAATTTTGATTTTTTTTTGTAAATCGTTGTACATATTTTTGTTCATTTTCTTTGTATTTTTTTTTTGAAAATTTATCATAAATTGTCAATCACCAAACAAGTAGTTTACACAGTTATTATCATTTTTTCAACATTGAAATTGTCTGAAAATCTATCATTGAACGAATGAAGAAAGTTGTTGAGAAATAAAGTTTTCTCAAAATTCTTAACTTTGGTGAGTTGATACAAACTGAAATCATGGCTTTGTCAGGATGAAATATCGTTGGATGGATGTTTTTAGAAACTAATATGAACTTTGAAGAAATATGAATTTTTAAATAGTAAGAGAATCCACTGGTGAAGGATGCGTCATCAAACTTTTTGTTATTTTTTTCACAATCAAGAAGTTGTCTAGTGTTTTGGTAAAGAAAATATGTTTTTTAATGATTGGCGTTTCAGACCAGATTTTGAACAGATATTTCTTGAAAAATGTGATAATTTTCTCTGTTTCAAAGTGTTTATATGTATAATTTCGAAGATCGATCTACACTTGTTCGTAGTATTAAAACCAACTATTCTTGAAAAATTTCACTTCAAAATTAATTTGTTATAACCACCTCCAAAAGCCAGAAAATCAAAAAAAATTGTTGTAAATTTGTTTAACAAATATTTCTATAGAGCTTCAAGATTGAATGACCAAAAAACGCCAGAAAAAATTTCATTGTTTCAAAATGTTTATATCATAAGCATACACACCTATTGAACAAAAAAACCGATAAAAAGAAGTCAATGAAAAAAACATTAACAAAAACTTTAGCTATTAGGCACCAGGTGATTTTTTTTGACTGTTTTATAAAATTCAGAAATAATTACTGTTTCACATGTAATACTTGTTTTTTGTGGTGTAAATATCAAATAATACCAACTTTTTTCTGGAGTACTTCAAATGAAACCTCTTACAGAACAAGGTTTTTTCAACAGTGATTTTGGTAAACTAAAAAGTGTTGCCTGCATGCTGTTTCAAATTTCTCTAGAAACATAATTTCACTTTTCCAATGAATTCTATTTTTACTGTTTCAGAGTGCTGGTAACATTCTTGTTTTTTTCAGAATATCATTAATCAACAATTGAATTCAACGCAGAACGAACAGAATCTATATTTACCAAAGTCAAAACCCAAATCGAACTTCAAATTGGAAACATAATGGAAAAAGGCTGAAAAAAGATGTATTAGCCATAAGTGTTTATTATAAAATAAATATTCAAAAAATTAAAAACACATGCATAAACACATTAAATGAGAAAATTAATTTTTACTGTTTCATTGTGTATCCTTATTCGTTTTCAACATAATAAAATGATCAGTGCAAAGGTTGACAGACAAAAAGGTTCATAGGACTAGTAACAGACTGTCCCGTTTTTAACTGATTTGAAATTTTTTTAGTCGACACTGCAGTCTTTCGTTTTTTTTTTTTTTTTAATTTCCAGATTCTTATTTCAGAAACAAACAACAAAAACCAAAAAAATATTGCATTCTGGAATAAACGTTGAATCAGTATTTACAAGCTTGGATTCATTGTAATGACAATTCGAAATTTAACTGTTTCATAATTCATACTTCTCATTAATAATGGAGTTATTGACATTGACTATATTTTCGTGCATTTCTCGTTGTTTCAGAACAGAATACAAGAAACAAGAACACGTTTAAGGGGGAGGGGGTGAAGGGAAAAAATAAGTAGATCTTAAAAGAGCACCCTCGGAATAATTCGAGAATTTTCAGGTCAAAGTTAAAAATTCCACGTATACGTGGTCACATACGATTTCATTTTTTGAACGTATAATACGTGGAATTTTTAACTTTGACCTCAATTTTCTCGAATACCAGGCTTTTTGGAAAAAATTCCCTTGGAGGTTTTACTAATCCAAGGGTGCTCATCACGAAAACATCCCCTATGAAATCCTTTAAAATTTTTGAACAAGAAATAAGAAGTTTGTTGGTAAACTTTTTAGAAAAATGGATGAGTGCTTAAAAATTTCTGAAAATTACGAATCTCTATAAAACTTGACAAAATTCACTGTTTCAAAATATTCATAAAATCTCGAATTCAATACTTCCAACTAGTTCATTTGAAAGCCGTTCAAAAATGGACCTCCTAAAAGTTATTCAATTCAAAACTACAGTAACCGCGGACTTCAAATCATTTAGAAAACTACAAATCGACCCCTCTCTAATCCCCTGAAAAATTGTGTTAATCTTCTCCCGTTCGCCTTTGCCTTTTTTTCGCGCGCAACCGGCCCTGTTATAATTTATTACTTCACTTCACGACAATTATTATTACTTTTATCGGTGTTATTATTGTTTTCCTCATTTGAAAATAGAAACTATTTACCAGATTTTCTTGTTTTTTCCTCGCTTCAAAAAAAAAAACTTTGACCCTTTCCTAACTATGTACTAATCGTATCAGCATCTTTTCTTTTTCTCCATTTTTTTGTTCATCGTTTTTCTTTTTTTGAAGATTTTTCAAAACGATATACCTTTTTGGCGCCGACCTTTGGATTTATCCAAAAAAAAAAAAACAAATCTCGCGCAGGTTGCATATTAGGCTCCTCCCATTTTCATCCCTAATTTAGCAAGGAGGGGTCACTCATCCACTCACTCACTCACTCAAATCACAAGAATAACACAATTAATTAGGCAGGGTATCCATTCTTGAAAAACAAAGTAATAAATATAGCACCCATATGTTACCCAGATTTTTGGCGCATTTTGGAAATTATTAATTTTTTGATTATTTTGTCATTTGTATGTGAATTTATTTTCTTTTTTTTTGTTGCTTTCTTTTTTGAATAGAAGAGATGTTCCTTGAATTTCCTACTATTTTTGGGTTGGAAGAAGATTGCAATCAAGTCTCATTAGAAGAAGGGTAAAAATGGAGTCAGATGGCAGTTTTATTTGTATTTGTTATTGGCATTTTGCCGGGTTTAATTAAATTTTTTTTTGGAATGCTCTTTTGTGAATTTTTAAAGCTGTGAAAATTAATTTGAAGAAATTTTTGTTACCGTTTCAAAAAAGTTAAATATAACAACACCAGTTTTTGAGATGTTATGTTCGTTTTTTGATGTGGCTTGGTTATGAACGAATTGAATATGTCAAAAATATAACTTTTAGTTTATATCGTAAAATTAAGAAGTCACATTTGATAAAAATAAAACCTTTCCTTCAAAATGCTGAAAATATGTAGAATGTGAAACAGCGGAAAATCTGATTTTTTTTGAAATTATTTTTCATGAATGTTGTTGGAACTAAAATTTGCATTTTTGAAGATTAGTTTTATTTGTTGTTTTACCGTTTCAAAAAAGTTAGATATACATAACAAGTTCAGTTTTTGAGATATTACTTTGTTGTTACGATAGCTTATAACGAAATGAAATATGTCAAAAAGTAGAACTATTATGAAATTTTTTTTTGATTTATGTGCATCTTGAAATCGGACCCTTGAAACTGAATGTCGGAGTTCGAACACCAACAAATCAAAATCCTGAAAATGTGTGAAATGTGAAACAGTGAAAATCAATTTTTTTTCCAATATGTTTTTCTTGAAATGCGTTTTTATAATTTTGTTGGAGCCAACATTTGTAGTTTTGAAAATTAGTTCGAAGAAGTTTTTTACCGTTCCAAAAAAGTTAGATATAACTATTTTAATTTTTGATGTGTTATACATATTTATAGTAAGTTATAACTGAACAGATTAGGTTATCGAAATCAAACTATTATGAAACTTGAACATTTTTTAGTTTATATTCTGAAATTGACCGGAAAATCGAAAGCTAGATTACCCACAAATCACAATTTTGTGGGAAGATGTGCGAAAAAAAAAATTATTTAGTTTTTTTTTCGAAAACAGTGATATCACTGATTTTTCCTAAAATGTTACTTGTGATTTTTGAAACTGAAAATTGAAAAAATATAACTATTCTTAACAATGTGACTAATGAGTTTTTTCTCAAATTTTTTTAAATGATAATTGAAAGCTAGAATATGTAATTCTGAAAATTAACTTCAAATTTTTTAAAATGATAATTGAAAGCTAGAATATGTAATTCTGAAAATTAACTTCAAATTTTTTTTAATGATAATTGAAAGCTAGAATATGTAATTCTGAAAATTAACTTCAAATCTTTTTTTATGATAATTGAAAGCTAGAATATGTAATTCTGAAAATTAACTTCAAATCTTTTTTTAATGATAATTGAAAGCTAGAATATGTAATTCTGAAAATTAACTTCAAATTTTTTAAAATGATAATTGAAAGCTAGAATATGTAATTCTGAAAATTAACTTCAAATTTTTTTTAATGATAATTGAAAGCTAGAATATGTAATTCTGAAAATTAACTTCAAATCTTTTTTTATGATAATTGAAAGCTAGAATATGTAATTCTGAAAATTAACTTCAAATCTTTTTTTTATGATAATTGAAAGCTAGAATATGTAATTCTGAAAATTAACTTCAAATCTCTTTTTTAAATGATAATTGAAAGCTAGAATATGTAATTTTGAAAATTAACTTCAAATCTTTTTTTTACTGTTTCATGAATGTTGGAAAAAACAGACTCAATGGAAAGAACCAACCCCGGTGTTACTTGAACCAACCAGTGTTACTTACAATTGAAAATAAATGAAGTCCAAAAATAGAGCTATGCTGAAAACTATCTGAAATTGGAACATTTTTTGTTTCTGAGTTTAGAATTTTGGAGAATTAACTATTGTCTGTTATTCCCGTAATTTTCAATCCTAAAAATGTGTGAAATACTATTCTATAATTTATCTGAAATTTGAACATATCGATAGGTTAGATTATTCCACGATCTGAAACCTTGACGATTTGACAAAAAAACTGAAATGTCCATTAATCACAATCCTGAAATTTTATGGACTGTGAAAGAGCGAAAAATTTGGTATATGTTAGTGTGTGATTTTGTTTTCAAAATGCTCTCTCTTAACTTTGGAAAACCGGTTAAGCTATTTCACAGTATTTTCTATGGATCCAAATTCTGAAAGTTTACGGAGTGTAAAACAGTAATTAAAATTATTGAAAGTATTATTTTTTCGAAACAGCGGGTGAATTAATTTTTTCTGAAATTTAATTTCATGTATCATTTACTGTTTTAAAAATGATAGAAATAACAAACTCTTTTGAAAGATTCAATCGAGGTGTTTAATGAAACAATCTCTTTCATGTTTTTAAAGTCAAAAGTTATACATACATAACTCTGAAGATCAATTTGAAGTATTTTTTTAACCGTTTTATCCTCATATTGCATATATATCTATCACATGAACAAAACCTTCAAAACACCATTAGGTAAGCAAAATCTTACTGCTCCGGTCTGCAAGCCTGCATGTTCTTCACACTTTCCCCAAAAAACCGCATTTTTTAAGTAAAAAAAATTTTAAAGCTTTCATCAACAAAAAAACACTGCTGAAATCGCTACTTATAAAACGATTTTAAAAAAATCTAATGCGGTGATGCACGAATAAAAAAGTGTCCGTTTTTTGAATTAAAATACATCGAAATTCCAATGCACGAACCTCTAAAAAACGGAAGTTTAATTCAATTAAATGATATTAAATGGTATTTTGAATTAATTGATAGTTTGAATAAATACAGCTCTAGAATTTTTGTTTGAATAAATGAAAGTGAATGACTGAATTTTTGCGACAGTCTTATATTTAGAGACAGGAGGGACAAAATAACGAAAACTGTTCACAATAATTTATCAACTAACTTCTCTAGAAAAAATCTACATAGACGTCGCGGCGACGCAGGCCTGCTACACTTTTTGAGTAGCTGCGATAAATTCTCAAATATTTTTTTGACGCGTGTAGCAGCATTTATTTCGCAGAAGTAACGCAGACCTGCTAGCAGCGGCTTTCCTTCATCAACATTTTGTTTTTTCGCTACTCCTCAAAAAGTGTAGCAGGGCGTCTAAAAATAGTAGCAAACCCCGCGTCAAGAAAAAAAATTCGCAGTAGCTTCGACGTCTATGCTGATTTTCCTCAGAGATTGACAATTATTGAAAAATTATTTATTGGTTCTCACAGGTAGGGTTGTAAAACGGGTGAGACGGGCGACCCGTACTTCTTTTTTTCTTTTTCATTTTTCACAGGCGAAGCTAGCGAAATACAGTGGTTCTCCTGAACAAGACTGGACCCGATTTTTATAGGGTCCAAACTTATAGTTCCTGAATCGGACCGCGACTTCTGAAAATTTCACTGAATCTAGAAAAATCGGACTGAACAAAATTTTTCAAAAATCTTTTCTGGATCGGGGGTCAAACATGTGATTGTTTCTGGTTGAATTCGATTCAGGGACACTTTTGTGTTTTTGAATCCGATTTTTCCATTATATTCAACAATTTTTCTGAATAAATTCGAGTCCGATTTCTCTGAATTCGACACAATGAAACTTTTAAAAAGTTTCAATTCAGAAGAGCCGATTCAGAGACCAAATCGATTCGCGCACATTTGTCTTCTCATAATAAACCACTTATAAATCAGTAGATTCTTAGATTAGGAAATAGCTAAATAACGGGTATCCAAAAATTGCTTATACATTTTCGTTTAATCAGGGTGTCACGTTTTTCAAATGTATATAAACGTGATTTTTTTTCCAGTGTAAAAAGTTGATTTTTTATTCGCGCATCTGAAGTCATTTTTTCCTAAAAATCTGGAATTCAAAATTCAAAATTTTAAATTACGGTTTCTGATTGAAGATTAAAGATTCTCAATTGCAAATCTATGATTGTAACATTTTTATCATTTGTAGGACGATCGTGAAACAGTTGAATTTTTTCAATTTGATATCATTAATATTAACAAGTGAACTTTGAGTAATAATTTTTGAAACAACAATTTCGCGCATTTTTCAATTTCTTGCCGATTCTGGTTGTGTTTGGTATTCAAAACGAAGTTTTTTGAAATACAGCTGAAGGTTTCTGTTTCAAAGTCATAAATTTGTTCATAAAATCTTTTCGAAATTTTAATATTTATCATAATTCACATTTTCTCAGTCCCATATTAAATAATATCAATGAAATAAATCTGATTTCTGAAACAGTGGCAAAATCAAAGAATCGCAATATTCAATTAAAAACAAGGAAAAATAAATTAAAATTGTGAAACAGTTAAAAAAAATTCGTGTTTAATTGATGTTGATGATTTTTTTGAGGGTTCAACTTTAAAACGAAAAATGGGCTCAATTTAAAAAAAAAATTGAGTCTGAAGTTCAAAGCTAAATTTTAAAATTACGGTTTCTCGAAAAAGATTTCACATTTTACATTTATTACTCTAACATTTCTGCTATTCAGTAAACATGCCTTATCCTACTGTAGATTCTTCAAATCTCCAAACCTCTCCACCCATCTTCTTCTCCCTTTTTCACTTAAATGAACCCTATGCCATCCGTTCTTCCTTTGTTTATGTAATATATTCCATTTAAAAGGATGAGACATATTTTGAGTGGCCTAGGGAAAAGACGAGATATCGCATTGAAATCCGAGACGCAGACAGACACCATGGCGAAGAGAAGTATTATAAATGGTGAAAGGGGAGGAGTGCCAAAAAGGCACTTTTTTTGTCTTTTCGCCATCCGCACCCGTCTTGAGAAGAAAAAGTAGAATTGAATTTTTGAGATTTTTCACCTTTTTTGCATGCATTTTTTATCACCCCCTGACTTACTTTTTTTTCTTTCACATTATTTTTTTTTTGGTCACTTCGAAGTGGACAAAAACATGCGTGTTGAATGAGTATTTTGGTCATTTCCGGCTCTTCTGATTCATTAAGTTTACTAACATTTTTGTCGTTTTTTTTTCATGGGTCATTTGAAGACGTTCCTCCGAGTGAGGAATTTTAATTTGCGTGGCGAAAAAAAATTATTTGCGGTTGGAATTAAAAAGGGGAAATTGGACTCGTTGTTGAATTTAATTTATACGAGAAATTGCGAAATTTTATACTATGCCGGGAGGTTGAATAAAGAGAGAGTTAATTTTCAAAATTTCAGTGTGTGGGGGCAAAATTCGACTTTTCATGTTCTTTTTTCGAAGTTCCATTACTTGGAACCGAAAAGGCACTTGTCAATCACAAACTCCCAGTTTTTTTTTCAAAAGTTGAACTCCTCAAGTTTTCAATTGTTGAATTAATGTTTACTGTTTCAGCTGACTCATGATTGTGAAAACAAAGACTATCCCTATTGATTTTGAAATTTTTCTACGAAATTTCATGTCAGTTTCTAGTTATGAATTTCCCTGTTTCAGAATGAAAGCTTATGCGATTCCACATTCTCATTGATCTCAGAAGTTGGAACTAATGTATTTAAAACAGGGAATTTTTGCAAAAATAGAAAAAAATACAATAGTCAAGTTGGATTTCATGAGTTCTCAAGTCAATTGTATCATGGTTTTTTATCTCCAATTTTTTGACACTTATTTTTCAATTTCAGTTCCACGATCTCAGTTTTTTCCAGAAATGTGGCATTTTCAATTCCATATATTTTTGTTCTTGAGAAAAATCTGTTTTTGCACATAAAATCTTTTCCGTTTCCGGATTTTCACTACTCTTGAATTTTGATTTTTCCTGTTTCATAAAGTTAATTTACGGTCTCACTATTGAATTGGTCTCACTCTTGAAATCTATTGATCTCGAAATTTTGCACCAAAACTTGCGTCATTCTTTAGTTCTAAATTTTCCTGTTTCAAATGTTCAGTTAATGAATCTGAAAACATTATTAAGGTATTCTTCTCCTATCTCTTTGTTTTAAATTTTATAAATGACATCTCGTATGCTTACGGCACGAGAAATAAACACTGGAAAATTTTTGATGAAAAAAATCTATTATTTGTGCGTTATCTTCTAATCGTCAATTTTTCTGTTTCAAACTTTAAGTTTGAAGTTTTCAACATATTCAACTAAATTTTTTTTTTACAAATTCAATTTTATTCTCTGTTTCAAATTTCAATTTTGATAAGTTTCAAATGTGCAAAACATTACCAAAGTTCTTATCGAAATAAAATATTTTCATTTTTAAAATTTAACTTTTTAATGTCTCGTACTTTTTCCTCAAAACAGTTCAGTGTCCCACGTCAACGTATTACTTTCCATCTTCAGAATGTTCGATTTTTGAAAAATCAACGTGCCATTTTCACTTTTTTTTATTTTCCTGTTTCAAAAATGTTGCATATTGCGATGTTTCATAACTTTATAATTGAATTAGCTTATCGCACAAAAATAAATGAGATTTCAGTTTTTGGTAAATACCATTTGTTAACAAAAATCTACTTTTCTTTTCACCAATCTCATAATTTACCCCAAGCTAGGTGTTATTCTTGAAGTTATTTTTTTTCTGTTTCAAATGCTCAATTTACGTTGATAGAAATTTGACTTGACAATGAAACTTTGTTTGTTTAGAAATAAATAACCTAGATTTGAACTTTAAAAATTTATCTTTGGTCGCGAAAAATGGAATTCTGAATTTTTTCATGCTTTTTTGAACTCATAAATCATTTTTTTTTCAATATTTAATATTTTTCTGTTTCAAATGTCTAGTTAATGACAATAAAAACTTACGGTCTGGCCAATCTTTTCTAGATGTATTTTTCTGTTTTAGATTCTCATTTTATAGAGTTGTGAAATCTTGTGGAGTTGTGATAATTATCAATGAAAAATTTCACATTTCGTAACAAAAATTAATTTTCCTTAATTGCAAGCTGAAAAAGATACCAATCAAAATCGACAAAAATCTGTTGAAAAATGGAGCAAACACTGCTAATAATAGTAACCTGGAAATTAGAAATATTTTCAGAAAACCGAGTTTCAGTCGCGTAAATTTTAAGTAAAAATATCTACTTAACTATAGCTGTCAATTTTTGTTAGTCTTATTTCCCTGTTTCGCTTCCCTAAATAATGGTATTAAAAACACGAATTCGACAATCACAAAATTCGCTGCATTCTATCAAAAATTTACGTGCAAAAATTTAGAATTTTAGCATCAAATTTATTTAATCAATGTTGAAGTCTGAGTATTTTTTTGAAATCAATATCCAGATTTCAGTTTGAACTTGGGATTCTTTCTGAGTTCTCAGTTTCTGTCTTCAAAATTTCATTCATTTTCATCTTACTGTACTTTCAAAGGGACATCCACTAATTCATACTATCTCGAACCTGGTTTTCCGCTTCTTTTCCTGCGCAGATCATCCCACTAAACAACCTTCTAAATGTATCAAATTTCAATTCGAGACACCCATTCTCTTCTTCTTCTTCTTATTTTCGTCCATCTTTCTTCATTCGTCCATTTTTTGTTGTCATTCTTCTTCACCCACACAACCACTACACCAATTTCATTTCATTCCCATTTTAGGCAGTCCTCGGCGCTCTTCCTGTCCTTCATGCTTCTATGCCTTTTTGATGTTCTCTAATGAGTATTGTGTATACATATATGTGTGTATATATTGGAGGAGATGGGATGTAGCCAGAACGACGAAGAAGAATAAGACGGCAAAATTAAGAAAATAACGACGAGACGATTTTGTTTATTTGTTTCATTTCTTATAGCCATCAAAAACGAATGAACGTGGAGAGAGAGAGAGAGAGAAAGAGAGAGAGAGAGAGAGAGAGAGAGAGAGAGAGAGAGAGAGAGAGAGAGAGAGAGAGAGAGAGAGAGAGAGAGAGAGAGAGAGAGAGAGAGAGAGAGAGAGAGAGAGAGAGAG
>LR549993.1:50011-108454 GCA_900536415.3 Caenorhabditis sp. 38 MB-2015
GAGAGAGAGAGAGAGAGAGAGAGAGAGAGAGAGAGAGAGAGAGAGGCAGAGAGGGAGAGAGAGAGAGAGAGAGAGAGAGAGAGAGAGGCAGAGAGGGAGAGAGAGAGAGGGAATGAGAGAGCAAAAGAAAAAGAGATTGAGAGAGAGGGGAGAGAGAGGGAGGGAGAGAGGCAGAGAGGGAGAGAGACAGAGAGGTTTTTCTGTATCTGTGCGTCTCTCATCATTTTTGTCTGTTTTTCTACGTCTCTGGATTTTCCTTCACTCTACGTCTCTCAATTTCTTTATCTGTTCGTTTGCGTCTCTAGTTTTTTCGCTTTCTCTGCGTCTCTCAGTGAATTTGTCTGTTTTTCTGAGTTTCTCATTATGTTTGTCTGTTTCTCTGCGTCCCTCACTATGCTCTCTGTGTCTCTGCGTCACTAACTTTCCTCTTTCTCTGCGTGTTTCTCCCTATCTATGTTTGTTTCTCTGGGTATCTCATCTCTCGTCATCTCTCTCTCGATCCCTAACGCTTTGTCTGATTCTCTACCTTCCTCCAATAATTTGAGTAAAAACCACACAATTCAATTTGCAACCCATTCATTTCCCCCCAACAGGCTAAATTAGAAGCAATTGAAGAAGTAGATCTAACTAGAAAAAAGGCAGACAGAAGAAAAAAAAACGTAAGTGTATTTTTTCCAACATACACGACGATAAGAAATTCAATTAACCATATACACTTCCCAACCTCTTTTTGTTTGCTACTTTTCTTTCTAGAAAAAACAAAAATGAGGAAAAAAAAAATAAAAACTAGTCTCGCCTTCACCGGGAATCGAACCTGTGACCTAACTTTGCACGTGCGACGCGTGCGCTAACCTCTCTACCACGTGAGATCTTTTTCATTGCATGTAAATTACACATATAAAGATGACCCCTTGATGAATAAGTAAAAGCAGATAATTACCCACCTATTGTAATGTCAACACCTATTTGCTCACTTTCTCGACATACCCCCAGCTGTCTATACCGTACCTACAGTACCTCCACCTCCTGTGCCAACATACCCATTGTGTGCATTGTTTGAAACATCCAAATTTATAGTGAGCAGCAGAAGGAGGAGGAGTAATATGCTAATTTTTACGACCGTTAGTGAGGTTTATGACTATGACACTTTACATTTTTTCAAGAGAACAGGTTTACGATTTTATTGGTGTTAAAATCGCCAAGGCCAAGGTTACTTCTTTTTTTTTGAAAAATGGAGCAAAATTGTTTTGCCCTCAATTATTTTTTAATTATGTTATGCTCTTTTTGTGTGTACTTCTCGTGAAGAATTTTTTGTTGTACACATATATATTAGAATTATAATGTATTCAGTGAGAGAAAAATGTAGTAGTCTTTTTTTTTCGCTCGGTTTTTTTTTCTTGTTATTATTAATTTTTCATGCGTGAGGGTTTTTTGACAGGTTTTTTATGTTATTTTGGTTTGGAGCGGTCTTCAAAAAAAATTACTGTTGCTGGTTTGGTAAAAAATTCAAAAGCTTCAAAACTGGGTAATGGTTTCTCTTTCATCAAATTTGGACTGAAAATAATATGAAATGTTTGTTTTTGAACACGTTTGCATTATTATTTTAAATAGTTCTCCGACCATGGTATCGTTAGTTTTGTGAAGACTTTCAAGATCTGCAAAATCATCTAGTTTTCATTAGAAAACCGTTCCGTTAAAAAAGATAAATCAGCCGAAAAGAATTGATTGCTCAACTTTGCTCTATTGAGATTTTTTCAGAGCACGTTTGTATCATATTTTTCAGTGAGCATACAATAGTATTCTATTCAGTTTTGTAGAGAATTTCGAAATCTTCAAAATCGTGTAGTTTTCATTTAAAAACCGCCCAGTCAAAAAAGAGAAATCAGTAAGACACAGAGACCATTTCAACTTCGCCATATCGAGAATTTTGTTTTGGGGGAGTTGATACCAAATATTAAAATAATTATTCAGCAAAAATTTGTTCACATTTGTAGAGAATTTCAAGAGCTTCAAAACCATATAACTTTCATTCGAAAATCGCTCAATTAAGTCGGAGAAATCAGTGAAGAACAAATACACGCTCAACTTTGCCCCATTGAGAATTTTGTTTCAGAGCGCTCTTGAGCCAGATTTTTGAATGATTCTCTTGCTAAATTTCAAAAAACGTTGAACAGAATTTTAAGAGCTTCAGAAGCATCTTAAATTTTACTTGAAAATCAAGACAGTTAAGTCAGAGAAACCAGACACAAAAAAAAACAAACTAAACTTCGCTCTATTGCTAGTTTTTTTTCTGAGTTCATTTGTACGATTTTGTAAGCTTCAAATAAAGCTGAATATTATCAAAAATTATTCATTTCACTCTGATAAATACACATAATTATTATCACATGGTTCCACTTCACTGCTTCAAAAAACTCACTCACTTCCTACAACCCTCACCCCTTTTCTCTTCAAAAAAAAATTTCCTCCTAACTCCAACTGCAACCAGAGCTCATTAACCCTTTACTTAATCTGTGCCAACCCCATAATTATTCCCTACTCTTCTCTTATTCCTACTCTTAATTAACCTTCATGCTCCTTTAATAAATATCAAAATGATGATGATGATGATGAAAAGAGCAGGTGTGGTGTAGTTCTTTTGGAGAAGACACTTCGATGATGAATCACCTAAAGGTGTGTAATGGATTGAAGAGCGAAATGAAGAGTTTTATTTATTTATTATCAAAATATTAGATTTTTGATTTATATGAAATTTAATTTAATTTCAAGAAACTGTGATTCTCTGCGTCTCTTCATCTCTCTCTCTCTGCGTTTTCTCTGCGTCTCTTGTCTCTCATTTTTATAAATACAAAATGTCATTTTTTATGTTTTTATTAGCTCCAATCATCATCATTAAATATTATGTTCCAAAATTTACACTATTTTTTGTATAGTTGTCGAAAATACCAACGTATTTTGCCTGCTTTGAAAAAAATCTCGAAATTCCTTTTTTTTTCCCAAAAATGTCACTTTCATCATCTCTTGTTCTTGACCAAACAAAGAAAAAATGGCGAGTTTTCCATGTTTTTTTTTGCCATGTTTCTTTCACTTTGCTGCATTTTTTCTCACTTTCCTGAGTATCAAATGTCGCGCGCAGAAAAAGTACGTTTTTTTGTTTCCTAGTGTTCAGGACAAAATTTTTTTACATGTCGGCTGGGATTAATTTTATGGGTTTTTTGAGTGGTGGTGGCGGGGTAGTTAAAATAATGTCCAATGTTTTTTTTTTCGTTGTTGGATTTTTTATGTTTGTATGTTCGGTATCAGTAACGATTTTTTCGAAAGTTTGGAGAAAATTTCACCAAATTTTACCTACCTGAACCGAGGCAGTGGTAATTGCACTGAACTTTACCTTCTTAATGGAAAAGGTGTCCAAAATCGCACTGAATTTGACCTACCTCAAATTTATCCATTTTTTCAATCACATTTTTTTTTCTTCTACTTTGTTCTCAAGTGTTGTAAAGTGCACTGCATTTTACCTATTTTAAATCTACATGTGTAGAAAATCGCACTATTTTTTCTCTTATTTGATTTCTGTGTCGTTAATTGCACTGATTTTCACCTACTTCGAACTAATGTTCCACTTGACAAAAATTGCACTGAATTTCACCTACTTCGAGGCGAAAAAATCACACGTTTTTTTCTCATTTAGTATCAATGTCGTAAATTGACCTAAATTTCACCTTTTTTGATTTTATGCATTTTCAAGATAATTTTTTTTCCGATATTGTTCTCATGTGTCGGAAAATGCACTGACGTTGACCTAGCACGGAATCAAAAGCAAAAAGGACACCGTTTTTTCCTACTCAACTTTCAAAGGTCAAAAATACTACTGAATTCTGCCTACCTGATTCGAAACCGTTGAAAATCACACTTCACGTTTCCTACTAACATCTCAGTTGACAAAAATTGTACTAAACTAAACCTACTTCAAAACTGAGTATTGGAAATTACACTTTTCGTTTCCTACTTGGATCTCAATTGACGGAAATTACACCAAATTTTACCTACCGATCGCAAACAAGACTGAAATGACAATTTATTTTACCTACTTTCTTTTCCGATGTCGAAAATCTCATAATTATTCTCCTAACTCAAAGTTACTGGGTCAAAAATTACAACTTTCTTTTCCTACTGGGTCTTTTCATTGTTCAGAATCACACGGACTGGTACCTACCTCAAGACCATGGGTTCCAAAATCACACTATTATTTTACTACCCAGTTTCTAATTGTCTGAAATCACACGAATATTTGCCTACCTTCAAGCTACCCTTACTTTTCATTTCTTTATCTGAAATCACACTCTCCATTTCCTACTCAATGTCCCATTATTGTTGTAAATCACACCAACGTCTACCTACCTGCCTATCCGTTGACCGCTATATTCATCGAACTTTGACGAAATGTTTTAATTGCATTCTATATATATTATTTTTTTCTGTCGCTCTCATTTTTCGTGTCACCCATTGAGACTCCGCCCACTTTCTCTGAACATTATCATAATTTATTCATTAGCAGTAGTTTTGATATATGCGTGAACATTTTTGAGCTCTCCTCATCTCCTTCTCCTCTTTTAAATCCGGATTTCCTGAGCTCTTTAAATATGAAATTCATATATATTTATTTTTTGGAAAATATGTATGTATTCATTGATTTTTTTCAGCCACTTTCAGAAATGCTCATAAAATGCTCTTGGTCATTGGAATTTTAGTTATTTTTTGCCATTTGGCGGCTGGCCAAAAGAGCATAATTCATCACACCGATACACCAATTGACACTTTGCTGGTCTCCGGGGATACGGTGAGAATTTCGCTTTGAAAATGTGTCAAAATGGTCATAAAACATGAAAGATTGATGGGAGAAGTACATAGTTTTGAAATGTTGTTGTTTTTTTGACGTGATGGTCGTGGGAAAATGGTTTTGAAAGTTGATTTTGCAAAAATGGTAATGAAGATTAGAAACTTGGAAATTTTAATTCGGTAATCAAAAATTTTAGAATTTCAGCCAAGAGTCTTGAAAATTGACCTCTGAAACGTGAAATTCTTCTTTTTTTCATGAAGTCCCACCAAAAAAACCATGTGTGAAGAATCAGAATTCTTCTTGCAGAAACCAGAATCAAAATATGAATATCCAAGATTTTGGGTTGAAACTAGAACTATTGAAAATCTGGTTCATGATTCAAAAATTGAAATTTTACCTTAAATTTTTTTTTCAAATTGACTTGCTTTTTTTGAATTTTAAAAATCAAGCACAAAACTGGAACATCAAAATTGTTCTTCAAATTTTCAAATTTAAAATTCTCAAATTTCTAATTTTTAAGTCCAAAAATTAATTTTTCAAAACTGAACCCTCAAAGTTGATTTTTCAGACATAGAAGCTAGAAAGATAAAACTTGAATACTTGAAAATTGTGAGTCAGAATCCAGATTTTCTAAAAACCAAAAAAAAAAACTGGAATTGTTGAAAAGTTTGGTCATGAAAAATTGAAATTTCTTCAAAACTGTCGAAACTTTCATCCAAATTTCAAATTTTCATTCAAAAAAATGTGCAACAAGAACCTACATCAGAAGTCATTCTTAAAAATTCCAGATCTTTGTCGCTTCTGTCAACCAGCTTCAATCAATCTCCGCCAAAGATCTCACACCCCGCCAAAACATTTCTCTTGGCCCTGTGGCGGATTCACCATGGTGCAACTCGGATGGCAAATCTTGTCTCAAAGATCACCGCCCGATTCCAACCAATGTTCACGCCAAAATCCTACACCCTCTGCCCAATTCTCAACTTCTCGTGTGCACCTCGGTGAAACTAGGATCCTGCTCAACGTATTCTACGAATAAAAACCTCTCGCTCATCTCAATCTCCTCAATCCCAGTTGCCGCCAACTCAGCCAACGCTTCTACCGTATCCTTAATTCTTCCGGACACCCATCGAATCATCGTTGCCGCAACACCAACGGCAGAATCGCCGTATCGAGACCCATTTCCTGCGGTGTCGATGCGAACCATTCCGGGGATGTTTGTTGAGAATGCGGGAGATTTAGAGGGCGAGGCTGCGGTGTTTCTGCGCACCGCATGGCGGAGTGCTATGAAATATGTGTATACATTTACTCATCAACATTTTGTGTTCATTGTTGGGACAATGACACAGAGAAATGGACAAGAGACAACGAGATTGATACGATTTTGCAAAAATGATACAAAGTAAGTTTTTTGGGGGAGAATTTTTAGGGTTGTTGCTGAAACAAACCACTGAATTGGGTTTGGTCCGATAAAAAAAACTGGCCGGAAATCGATTTCCATAGAAAAAAACGGACCAATTTCAGAAATAAACTTCTTATAACGATTATTTTCTAAAAATTTTTTTTTTATTCTCCGAGAATCGTGAACTTTAACCAAAAAATAGGACCGATACGTTTGAGGTGATTTTTTTGGTTTTTAATGGATTTCGTTTTGGTCCGTTTCGGAGACATTCATTTTTGGTCCATTTTTCATCAGGTCCAGTTCACAGGTCCAGTTCAAATGGGCTGTTTTAGGATTTTCCGGGTTGTAGAAGGTTACAGTAGGCTCCTATGGAAATCTTTGTCACCTGGGTTATTAAGATTTTTTTTTTTAATTAATGATGTTTGAAAAAAAATTCTGAGATTGATCAATTTGCGAAATCAGGCTTCAAATGTTCAATTTTTGTCACATTTTTTGAACTTAAAAATCTACATTTAGACAGACGGTGGTTAAAAAAATTATATGTATTTGGAGTTCGAACCAGAATTTGAAAATTGATTGTAAAAAACCTCTTTTTTTTGTTGCCAAAATTGGTCTCAAAAATTAAAAAGTTCTTTCACAAATTTCCTGTTTCAAAACTTTTTCAAAATTATTTCAATTTTTCAAAATGCAATAGGAACTCTTCATAAATTTCAAAGAATCAATTAAAAATTCCACATAATGTACTCCGTATCCACAGTAATTTTTTAAAAATCCTGAAAACTCTTCCTGAAATCCCGGTACAAGTCACTTGGTTACACCAATCAATTAATCTTGAGTAAGTAGATGTATTATATTCTTTTACCAAACACACACACTCATAATATTTTATGACCTCATTTTAGAACTACTACGACTACTTCTAATACATCCACTTTGATTTTCTTCGCCAGCTGTTTTTTTTTTTTTGAAGGGATTCACCAGAATTTTTTTTCAGATTCATCTCCTATTCGGAAATCGAGCTTCAATGTCGCGGCGAAGACAACACCAATTACCCGCATTTGACAGCTGTTGTGCAAAATGGTGACAAATTGGTGGCCGCTTTTTCGAACCCGTTGAATAATAGGAAATCATCGATTTGTGTTTTTTCAATGCCTAGGATTAAATTGACTTTTTGGTATAATGTGGATAGATGCCGAAGTGGAACAGATTCGATAAAGTTGTCTCATATTGGAAGGGATACAAAGTGTGTTAATGTGAGTATTTTTTAGAGACTGGTAAAAGGATATATCACTGTAGATTACTATAGTGAACTTCTGAGAGGCTACTGTACTTTCAGACAAATTTGACTACCTTCAGCTCTATTAATAGTTCACAAATCGCTGCCATCGGACTACGGTATTTTCATTTTTCCTATTCAAAAATAAACTTCCCGGGATAATAAAACCATGAAATAAAAAGTTCCCCAGAGTAGTTTCACACGTAGAATTCGAATTTGATATTGAAAATCCACTTAAATTTCATTTCCAGAGCAAAAATTTATAGATTATCAATAGAGCGCGTGTTACCGATTTGTGAAAGGCACTTACAACATACACTTGGGGTCAAGAGATCATAATTATTTTTTAGATTACTGTGGTGCTATCTTGGAGGGTACTGTTCTTTGTCAAAAAAGTCATACATAAGTACTTGATTTTTTGAAAAGTACAGTAATCAAATGGAATATAGTCCTTCAACAAATCGATAACACGTGCTCTATTAATAACCTATAAGTTTTTGCTCTGAAATAGGAGTTTAACATTATTTTCAGTGTTAAATTCGAATTCGACATATACAATTACCCCATTGAACTTTTTATTTCATTTTTTCATTTTTTTGGGAAGCTTATTTTCAAGTGGGAAAACTGAAACTGCAGTAGAACGACCATTATTTTTCACCTTCAATCTGAAATAAATTCAAGCTATGACACCCTAGAGTACTGTATTTTTATTGTTGAGAGGATTAAATAGATCACTTGAAATCAGCAGTGGATGTTCAACTTTGTTGGTTAATGTAGACTTGAAACGGGGAATTTTCTGAAACACAGAAAATGAAAATCTTTTGTTAAAAATGTCATGTTTTTATTTCAGAAAGCTCACATTCCCCTCGACGAGGACAGTTGTGAACTAGGTGTTGGTGGATCCATTGAACTCGTCGAAATGTCCACCAAAGACATCTACGCCAATATCACCTCACTGATGTCAATCGACAAAAAAGCCCTTTTTGCTGGCACGTCAACCGCCCAGATTATTATGGTAAGCCGTTTTGATTGATGGCGACATGCTCCCCAACAAAATGTCATGATTTTTTTTTGCAGTTAAAATGGGATTTGGAAGGTCAAATGTTAGAAGAATATGGTCGTCGGGATGTGGGGGATCGTCGAACCGGCGCGGAAGTTCTAGCAATTCGTAGGTATCAGGATATGTTCATCGCCCAAATGCCTTATGGAGTAGTTCTTGATGAAATCTCGACATGCGCGGATCTTTCGAGTTGTGCACAATGCCTTGTCTCACCAGATCCTCTATGTCAATGGTGTCATCCCACCCAAAGTTGCACCATCGGATCGAAGTGTGGTGTTGGTGTTGTGACCACAATGTGTCCGTTTGTATCAAGAGTGCCGAAACCGGCGGCAATGGCAGTGAACACGACGGGACCGGTCACTTTTGAGATTGAGAACTTGCCCGCGCCACATGGATTCGTAAGTTTCATTTTTTCTGACATAATTTGACTGATCAACTCTATGTATCACAGTTTTTATACCTATTTCTCGAAACAGCAAATTTTTGAATTTTTATAGTAATTTTTCTAAAATCAACTTTTCACTGTTTCATTAATTTTATTAATTCTCAAGTTGTTAACGAGAACTGATATTTAGGTTGTACAAGTTCCTTCGTAAGTTCAAAAAGTTACTTGAGAAACAAGGAATTTTGAAGAGCAGGGAAAAGATCCAGCTGAAAATGCACGTGCGAGTATAGAACCAAGGATAATATTTCGATTTCACAAAATTTTTAAAATTAACTCAATTTAAGTTTTCCTTAAGTTTTCCTCACGGAGTCTATCTGCGTATCTTGAAATAGTAAACTTTTGGAGTTTAGAGAAGCTAAAAGTTTCTCATGATATATTCCTTACTGTTTCACTGCTTTTTTGAATTTCCAAACTTTATGGATAAAACTAATAATTGGAAGAACCCCAAAATTTTGGCCAAAACACATGTTTTCGAAGCTGTCAAAAAACCTTCGTTCATGATTTAACGTTTTTATGAAACCTGTATCTGGTGAATTTAATTTCATATATTTTTCATACTCCTTTCAATTAAAAAATACTGTCATGAATTATTCCGATAACAAACTGGTTGTTTTTTAAAAATAAATTTGGAGGATTATAGTGAGATATTTATTAGTTTCATTGCTGTAAGCTTGTCAGTGTATTGAAATTTTTTTTTAATTTTCGGTGTGCTAAAAGTCTTTTTCTCAAGAAAAAATTCCAACTGTTTTATTGCTTTTATGAATTCTCAAATTTCTAAGAAAACTAATTCGACTGCGCAATGCATAGTCAAAAAAAAACTTTTAACCAGTTTTAAGTTAAAAATTTCTTCCAATGTACATACCAAAATGACTTCAAATCAGATCACTACTAACATCCCTGAAATATTTTTTTTATTCGTTGTTCACAAATAATTGTGTCTGATGCATCACTTAATTTATGTATACGCATGTTTTGAAACATAACGTTTCTAATTTCTCAAAGTCGATTTGTCAGGATCAAATTTTTACGGTTTCATTACTGTTATAAAAACAATCTTCAAAGCAAAATAACGTTTTTTCGAAACGAATTATATTCGCATTTCGTTATTCAGCTTCCAACATCATTTATTGAAGCAGTCAATTTTTGATATTTTTCCAAAATGAAATTTTTACTGTTTTTTTGCTAACATGAAATCTCAATCTTGCAAGTTGAAATCATCATTCGAAATTGAATTCGAGCTTGCCGAAAACAACATTAATATACTTTGTTTCAAATGAAAATTTTAAAGTATACATAATTTTACGTGTTTTCGCGCCCGACTGTTCTTGATTCTTGCATTTTAGGCTCCTACGAGTCTGTCATCCAGATCAAAATTTTTATGTTTTCTCTGAAACCGAAAAAAACTTCCACTCAGACCTAGATTCTAGGATTTTCGCCAATATCATCAAAATTTAAATAAGTGATTTTTTCGTGCAACGATCACATCATGTTAGCCCAATGAAAAATGGGAAATAGGTGAGAGGGAGGACGTGAGTGGAGACGCAGATACGTTCAGCAAAGCAAGCACGCTCTTTTTCATTGCAAATCGTCTTCTCTCAAAAAGAATCAACATTTCGAACATTCAACTTCACGTTTTTGTTGTTGACTTGTTCATTTTCAAAATAAAATAAAATTTTCTGTGGATTTTCCAAAAAGAAACACAAAAAATACACGTTTTTTTGTTCGATCGAAAAAAAAAACGTGAACACTTCACACACGCATCTCGTTATCAAATCAAATTCAAAACAGCAAATTTTTTGCAATAAAAACTGGAAATGAACATATGCATTTGCGCTCTAATGAGACTGTCTGCGTCTACACCTCACGTCCTCCCTCTCACCTTTTTACCTTTTATTATCATTGCGCCCGACGTATGTGTCTATACGCATCTTGAAACAATGAATTTTTGTGAATTCTTGAGCTAAAAATCGATTATTCAAAAAATGTTCATTTTTTGATTGCTTAAATGAAATGTCAAACTTCGAAAATCTAATTTTTTTAACTAGCCGTATCACGAAACAAATGACTCAAAGAACTGTGAAAAGCATTATTTTCATATCGAATTTTTGAGTTATTTTTTAAATACTGGGTCTTTTCAGACCGGCCTGTATACTAAAAAAAAAATGAATTTTAGGCTCCACTCAATATTAATTTATATTCTTATGAATTATTCCGACAACGAAGGCAAATTTGAAATTTGTCATTGTTATATTCATATTTTTTGTCTGAAAGATTGGAGTTTTCATGTATATGCATAATAAAAATATTATCTTGAAACAGCAATATTCCTAATTTTTTTCGATGTGCTCAAAGTTGTTATCTCAAAACAAAATTTTCACTGTTTCATTGCCCACATGATTAGTCAAGTTTCAAGAAAGATTACTGCCACAATCAAATAATGGGAAAATAGTTCTAGAAACAGTTTAAAAAATTAAACTGAAATTTTATTCATGATTCTGACAACGAAATACCTTTAGGCTAATTGGCTGGTCTCTCACTTAGATATTATTGTCATAATTTAGCACATGTCTTCGAACAGTGAATCTTTGATGTGATCAAGCTTTATCCCTCAAAATCGAGATTTTTACTGTTTCATTGTTTTTATGAATTTTCAAACTTTAAACATCAAATTGTTATGTATGTAGCCGTGGAACTTGTACGAAACTGAAAAATATTTGTACGACCTGTCAGAGATGCGCAACCTCATTTCACCTTTTCTAACCCGATTTTCTTGCAGACCTACCGATGCCGATTTGGCCCTCATTACACCAAGGCTGTTTGGACGAGTTCTGGTATCACCTGCGCATCCAGAAACCATCAACACGCTGAGAACATCGAACTATCTCTTCAAACTTCGCTCGCTGACAAGAACATCATCACCACCAATTTCACCATCTTTGATTGCTCTGAATTTCAAACATGCTCTCTATGCTCCGCTTCCAAGTTTCAATGTCAATGGTGTCCGAGCTCTCAAAAGTGTACGACAACTTGCTCAACCAGGCCAACAGATAAATGTGTGAAACTGGAACCTGTCACGATTCCGATCGCTCTAGGATCTAAACAACGAATCACATTATCTGGCCAAAATCTACAAACCCTTGACAAATCTCTGAACTACACTTGTCAATTGAAAATCGGAGGGAAGGAACTGAAATCTTTGGGAAAGATCAGCGATTCTGAAATTCATTGTAATGAGATTCAACTGGTCTCCGAAGCTTCGGACCTAATCGTCCCAATGACATTGAAAACCCATGATAACAAAATAATCGATATCACCAATGTATCCCTCTACTCATGCTCGAAGATGGCGTCAGATTGCTCGAGCTGCTTGTCACTTTCACCATCACTAAACTGTGGATGGTGCAACTCACAATGCTCTCATGACTGCCCTCTCAACAAGAAGATTCATGTCTGTGACCCTCCCCAGATAACCCATATCGAGCCAGATAGTGGACCTGTGGAAGGTGGAACTCTGATCAAGATTTATGGAAAAGATCTAGGCATGAGTGTAGAGGATGTGCGTGGCAAAGTCTATGTGGCTGGTTCAAGATGTGATGTGGTTGATTATCAAATTTCAAATATGATTGCTTGCCGGGTTGATAAAGGGGAAGCATCCGGACCGGTCAAAGTTTCCGTTGGACGATCCTCAATGGCTCACGCTGAATCAACAAAGTTCTACTCATTCGTCAAAGTGGCTATCTTCTCAGCCTACCCCCTTTTCGGCCCTCTGGCCGGTGGAACTCAAATCACTCTCTATGGACAACATCTTGAAGTAGGATCAGAGATTCGAATCACAATTGGAGGGGTTCCTTGTGATGTTGTGGATCGAAACTCAACATCTACGGTCACATTCTTCACCCCACCTGGAAGTATTGTTGGCAAATCCTCGAGAGTTGTAGTCTCTATCGATGAGGCTAATCTAATTCTCGATCAAATGTTTGAGTACCGCCCAGATCCGATTATCAATAGCATTTACCCATTGGAAATGTTCAAGGCAGGCGGAAGAACTCTCCATGTCCGAGGTCAGAATCTCGACGTCACCCGGTATGCTAAAATCTACTTTCTCTCATCATTCAATCCACCATTCGAAATTGTCTCCGAGCTTCGGCAATGCAAAATATCCAACGCCACATTTATGGAATGCCCAGCTCCGCGAGTCTTGGAGAACTCAAACTGGCGAGCTGATTATACTAGACTCCCAGTTGGGTTCGCTATGGACAATGTGACAACTGTTCAGAATTTGGGGCGAAGGATTCAGATGAGCGTAAAGCCAAATCCTCAACTCAGCCCGTTCAAGGGTATACGGTATCATCAAGGAGAGCAACCGCTGATATTGGATGGTGTGAATTTGAACCTAGCCGCGGAACCGGGAGAGTTTCAGGTAAGATATTGAGTAGTTTCTGGTTTAATTTTAGAATAGTTCTCAGATTTACTGTTTCTACTTTCTTCCAAAAAGAGTACCAAACTTTATTAGAACTTGGAAAAATCATTAAATTTCTTATAAAATATCAACCTTGAATTTTAAAATTTTTGACCCTTTTTTGAAACAGGAATTTTCACTGTTTTAAATTGTCTCTATAGGTAATGTTTTGCTGAAAAATTAATGCAATTTGAATTGTATGTCTATAAAACTACAGAAAGCCCAGAATTCAAAACAAAATTCAGAAGTTCGATTCTTAAAAATATGGACTTGAAAACTCTAGTTTTTGAAAATCTAGTTGTGAAAATTTTGTTCTGTTTTTAGTTCCTAATTCTAGATAACATAGATTTCACGTAAAGATTCTCGGATCAAATCTGTGATGACCAGATTCTATGATTTTTAGAAGCCTTGTTTCAGAATGAAGAATTCTTAAAAATTTGTGAGCTCAATTTTTTCGAAGTATAAAGTCTATTCACTTCACAACAGTATTCAGAAGAACGTTTCCCACGGAACTTAGAACCTGAAGTGGAAGATTCTAGTTCCTTGTGAATTAAGTTGAGAAGGTTAGGTTCTGGGTTCCCGCTCTAACTTTCGAACAAAACATACTTAGCATGTAGATTCTGACTTCTGTGGTACAGTTTTTTGAAAAGTTTGTTTCATAACCCAAAAATGAAAAAAAAATACTGAAACAAATTTTTTGAAGTTTTAAATCTAAAAAAAAGATACCAGATTCTTTGGACCTAATATTCACAACAAGATTCAGAAATGTATCCTATAAAATTCAGAATCTAAGCGTAAAGTGAAAGATTCTAGTTTTTGAAAATACAGTTTAAAAATGTGAAAGTTATTTTTTTTTTGAATTTTTGAATTTTTCAATTTTTTCAAAATCTGAAGTTTTTGATCCTTGGAGATGAAATGATTGAAAAAAATGACTGAAAAATCTGGAATTTAAAGCTAATTTTCTGAAATTTACAAATACAGATTCCTGTTTCAAGTTTAAAATAACAAAACAGCAACTGTTAATTTCCAATTTTCCAAAGGCCAGCTGAATTATGCACAAGAAAAAAACTTGATTCCAGATCTTCATTGGCTCCGAACGTTGCCACGTATCTCTCGTCGATGTCAAACAACTCGTCTGCTCCGGTCCCATCAAACAACCGAAACCCACCGACGAACGAGGCCATTCCATCAGTGGCGACCTCCCCCCAGTCACCGTCATCATCGGCACCATCCGCACTGAACTCGGTCTCATCGAATACACCAATCAAACCGCCACCAATCGTCTCACCCTAATGATCATCGCTCTAATGGCCTTCATTATTTTCCTCCTAGTGATTCTATGCACAATCTGGAAACGACGACGTCATGAGAAAGAAAAAGAGTACAGGAAGATTCAACTTCAAATGGAGAATTTGGAGAATAATGTGAGAAAAGAGTGTAAACAAGCATTCGCTGAACTTCAAACCAACCTCATCATGTCGCCTGCGAAAAATGCTGGAATAACTCCAGAATTCATGCACTTCCCCCACTTCGTTGAGAACCTCCTATGGTCTGACAGTGCTCTAACCTCTGCTCCAAGTCTCACAAGAACTTTGCCAGTGACATTGGCTCAATTCCACGCGTTGCTCAGCTTCAAAAACTTCATCTTCAGTATCGTCGAGGCAGCTGAAACCGATGTATCGATTTCTGCAACGGAGAGATCTATGCTAGCCTCCCTCCTCATTTCAGTTCTTCTAAGAAACTTCGGCTACTGCACAGAGATTGTGTTAGATCTTCTCAAGACCCATATCGCTAGAGCGGTGCAGAATAAGAAAGCAGAGTTCCTATTTCGAAATAGTGAATCAGTAGTGGAGAAGATGGTTGCAAAGTGGTTGAGTATTTGTCTCTACTCCCATATTTCACCCCAAATGCATTCGTTCTACTATCTTTACAAGGCTCTACAGTATCAAACAGAGAAGGGACCGGTTGACGCGGTTACCGGTGACGCAAGATACACTATCAATGAGAGCCGATTGCTTCGAGAAACTGTTGAATCTTCAACAATGATGATTTTAGTATCAGTTTCTGATTCTGATGAAGTCTTCGAAGTCGAGGTTCATGCATGCGATGCGATTTGTCAACTCAAACAAAAAGTGGCGGCTGTAGTGTATCGCGATACACCATACTCCCAGCGACCAAAAATTAGCCAATTTGATTTACGTGAGTTTTATAATTTATTTTTTTTTATTTCAGATTTGTGAGTTTTTGCAGAGTTGAAGAATGGTGTCAAACTTCTTGAAGTGCAGAATGATCGGAATTTCAAAGGGCCGCAGAAGTTACAAACTTTATCGGATTATAATGTGATACAGGGAACATGGATGTTATTGGTACCTGCGTTGTATACTGCTAGTAGTTATCGGAGTGAGTTTTCGAAAATTACAACCTGAAATTTCATTCAGAATTCGATTATTCACTCGAATCAATGAACACAAAAGAAAAAAATAAGTTTGCTGTCACGCGGAATCGAACCCTCGACTTTGCGCCATGAATAAAATCAATGACATTTCGACCCACAAGGTCGAGGGTTTGATCGCGTTTTTTCATGGAAACTTTTTCTCTGACGTGTTTCTGGATCAGAATTCTACGTAGATTTTAACTTTCGGTAGTAAAACATCTGAAAACCTGCTAGATATTTTGAAATTAGTACCCTAGGTCTTTTGGACCTTTCAAGGTCAAAATACTATATAAAAAAATGTTCACTGTTTCAATGTATTCAAAAAATGTTATCTTTTTTCTGTTTTGTTGCTTGATACCACATTCTAATGTCGACACTAGCAAGTTTTTGATCAGATTTGAACCCAAGTGCTGAAATCAGAACTTCTCTTGGCAATTTGATTCAAAAGTTGAACAGAAAAAACAAAACAACTTTGCCGCCACCCGGATTCGAACCCATGGCCTTGTGCGCCATAAATAACAAACAGGGGTTTTCAGCCCGCAAGGTCAGAGGTTCGATCCCGCTTGCACGTTGATATGAACATATTTTTTTTCTGAAACGTTTCTGGATCAGAATTCTACGGCGATATCAATTTTCGAAATCAGAACATTGCAAATATCAACTGGGATTCACAGTTCTTATAGTTCATTTCTGAAGACAAAAAAGTCCAGCGAATTAAACTCTAAAAAATTTCGACATTGCGCTACTTGAGATCTGTTCTGATATTTTTGTTCCTTTGAATTCAATGTTTTTCTCAGATTCGCTCGCTGATTCCGGTCAATCTTCGTGGTCCTCTCTCGACCGTGTCTCTCCAATCTACTCTTCCTCAAAGTACTACCATCTTACCAATCCCACAAATTCACAAACGCTCAAAAAAGCACAAAACATTCCTAAAAGCATCCCAGAAGTCTATCTCACCAGACTTCTAACAAGGTAATTCACTATATTTAAACTCCTCTGTTCCTGAAATCTGGTATTTTCAGTAAGGGCACAGTTCAAACGTATGTTGAAGATTTCCTCGAATCAGTTCTCTACTTCAACAATCCGGAGTTTCCACCAATTCTCAAGCACTTTTTCGATATTCTGGATCGTGAAGCGGCTATGAATTCAGTGTCGGAGAATATTTGTCAACAATGGAAGGCGAATGGATATGTGCTAAGGGTTTGGGCGAATTTTGTGAGGAATCCACAGTTGATCTTTGATGTTCCACATTCTGTATCGATGGATGCTAATTTATCAACTATTGCTCAAACATTGGTGAGTTAATAGTCGTTCACAAATCGCTGTCATTGGGATACGGTATTTTCATTTTTCCTACTCGAAAATAAGCTTTCCGGAATAATGAAACAATGAAATAAAAAGTTTCCTAGAGTAGTTTTACACGTCGGATTCAAATTTGATATTGGTAATTCGATTTAATTTCATTTTCAGAGCAAAAACTTATAGATTATCAATAGAGCGCGTGTTACCGATCTGTGAAAGGCTTATAATTGAGGACACTCAACATCAAATTCAAAAACTTAGATAGTGAATATGTTTCTCTTTTGAAACAATATTAAATGTTTTTGTGGAAAAATTCCGGTAATAATAACTTTGCAACAATAATTGTTTCCTGAAAACTGCGGCTTTTTTGAATCAAGATTTGTTTCGGAATGCAGTTTCATTCTAGTTTTTGGGGATACAAAAAATACTTCTGATATAATACTCTAATACAGAACTCTTGTCAACAGGGAAAATTATCAGTTTTATTTTTACAAAATCTTTTTCACGAGAACGTTGATCATTATTCTCGTTTTTTCGCGTCATTCACGATCTGAGAAGCTGTAATTTGAAGCGATGGAGTGAAAAATTTTGTAGCAAGAAAACTATCTCGTTATCAATATTCGAAATTCACAAAGTGAATATGTTCTTCTCTTGAAACAGCATTTCAGTAGAAGAAGTGAAGCTTTTTCATATCCACACTTTACGAGAGAGCCGACTAGCATCGTTTCACCACAAAAAATGAGAAGTAATAACATACTTGCAACAGTGAAGTTTTTTCTCGGAAAATTTTCTGATTTTCTGAACCCAAATATTTTAGTGTTTCAAAATTTTCATATATTTGTTAGTTTTCATGGTAATTACTTCATATTTTCCATGGTGGTGATTCTTGAAAAAATTATATCATGATCATCTGAAAATCTGTTGCATGACATTTGAGACAATATGTTTTCCTGAAATTTCCAAAACGAATTGTTGATACTATTTTAGAGAAATCTTACCCAATAATAATTGCATGTAAAATTTTGTATATTTATTAAAATAATGAAACAGTCAATATTTTCAAATCGAAAAATGAGAAAAATTTCCATGCGAAAATTTACTGTTTCAGAAATGTTATTAGTTGTTTTTTTTTTTTGATAAATGATGTTATATACCGATATTTTGAGACGAACAATGTAAAAAACATCTCATCTTTGGACCTAATTGTTTGCAATAAAAATATTGGAGCCTTTTTTTTCAGTCTATTTTTTTTTACAAAAAAAGGATGACTATCACATGAATTGAAAAAAATTCCAAATTTTAATTTTTTTTTTGAAAATAAGACTTCTGTAAACATTGAGATATGTTTTTCAAAAGTTTCCAGAAACTGAAAATTGCTTAGATTTTTTACCGAAAATATGTATAAAAAATCCAACGACTCGAATAATTCAATTTAAATTTTGAAAATCTATAAAAATATTGAAACAGTAATTTTTATTTCAAAACAATTTTTGAACTTCCCAATAAACATTTTACATAATCTTATTTTTTTCCAGATGGACTGTTTCTCCTTCTCCGAGCCAATGCTTGGTGCACATTCACCATCCTCTCGCCTCTTGTTCGCCAAAGATGTCGCCAAACTCCGCCCACTTTCAGTCGATCTATTCAAAAGAGTGAAAAATTCGACAACTTTAGGAATTGATGAATTACGAGCTGAGATGGTCAACATGGCTAATGTGAGTTTCCTTGGAGGGAAAAAATAAAATCAATAATATTCAGGATGTCTCCACGTGCAAAGGCTCTTCACTAGCTCTTTCGGAACTTCTCTCTTGGGTTCGAGGCAATGGAATCCGGATAAGTCAAATTCTCCAAACCTCACCGGAATCAGCGGAGCAACGTTTGCCCCAAAAATTGGCTCAAGTACTCAACGTTTGCCTCGAAACCGATAATCATATCTATTCCACAATTTCAGATTATGATCTGAATTAGGTCTTCGTCCCCCTTTTCGAAAATATCTCACAATTACGGTTCTTGAATCTATGTCAGGTGTATGTATGTTTGTATGTAAAAATAAACAATTTCTTATATTAACCAACACCGATACCACTACCTACACCAATTGGGCCAACAACAAACTTCCCAAGCCGGATGAGACGCCAATTGGTCCGACACCAGGTACACCAACACCGACACCACTGCTGACAACACTAGGTTTTTCATAGATATTTTTTAAACGGCGAATATGGTCTGAAAAAAGTTTTGCTATTTCTTTTCTTGTTGTTTCCCTTAATATCAATCCGTGAATAGAAAAAAATTCTCATTTCACGCTCTCGTGACTGGAAAAAGGTGAAAATATTTCTTGAGCCCGTGAGAACAGATGAGAAAGTTTGCTCCACTACTACACAAGATCTAAAAGTCAACTTTTCGAGAATTATATGTTTCAAAAAGATTACTACTTCTTCTTCTGTCTTAACAAGTCAACTTACAACAACGCTTAAAAAAGTATTGAAACGGTGAATTTGAAAATTTGAAAATTTGAAAAACCTCTTAAAAACTTAGACAACCTTGTCAACTTTGATGAAAACTTTATGAAACTTAGAATTTTTTATTCATTTTAAAACTGTTTCAAAAAAATAACTCACTTGACCAGCAGACGACAACTAGACTAGAAAAAACTAGAAATAATACTCTCATTTTTTTTTCTCATGGATTTTTCTTTTTTCTTCAACCTTATATACTTTCTGCGAACAAAAAACATCAATTTTGTCAAAAAAAAGAACAAAAAGAGAAACAACATTTTATTAATGAGATCATAAAACTTTTTCGTCAAAATCAAAATCACAATACATAAATGTTCAATACCTATATATGCATATTATTTTCCGATTCCCAAGCCGGATGAGACGCCAATTGGTCCGACACCAGGTACACCAACACCGACACCACTGCTGATACCGAAGAGCCCACCATTGCCTAGGCCTAGCCCGGCGAGCCCTCCACCACCTGAAGAGCTACTGGTTGTTGAAGTCTTGGGCTCGAATTTTTCCTCCCAATCAGATTTTGAAGTAGTATCTTCGGGTGGAAGTGGGAATTCGTCTTCATCCTCTTCGGTGTCGAATGGTTTTTTCTTTTCTTTGACTTCTTCTTCCTCGCTAGAGAACTTGAACTTTTTCTTGCTCTTTGGCTTCTTCTTTTTCGACTTCTTTTTGGATTTCTTTGGAACATCGTAATCATCATAATCTTGACAAGAGTTACAGGAAGATGATGGATGATATTGGTTAGTGTATGGTCTGGAAAAGTGAAAAATTGAGGATCTGAGAAACTTGAAGATGTTGGATGACTAACTGGCAGAAACTTTGACAGTTGCATGAGTTGTAGAGTTGATAGTTGTTGCAAGCGTAGTGACTCATAGACCCGTAGAAATCTGAAAGCCCATGAGATTTGAGAAAATTGTGGGAAAATCCTTTTTCTGGAATAACAGCTAACCGAAAATTTTCAAAATCATTGAAACAATAAAATTGGTCGGAAAAGTTCATGATAGCAAAAAAAAAGTAATTTTGAATATTATCAATATTCTCAAACATTCTGAAATTTTCTGAAGTTGACTAAAGACTCTGTTTATTCCTGCGGGCCCCGAATTTAATTTTTTTTTAAATCATCTCGAAGTCAAAAAGTTGATAGATATTTTGAAATATTTTTGAATGATCTACGTGTTTTTACTTCAGCAGCTGGTTTCATTTTTGTTGGAAACTGGTTTTTGTCAAAACTATGCAAGATCTAAAAGTCAATTTTTCGAGAATTATATGTTTCAAAAAGATTACTACTTCTTCTTTCGTCTTAACAAGTCAACTTACAATAACAACGCTTAAAAAAGTATTGAAACGGTGAATTATAGTTTTGAAAAACCTCTTAAAAATTTAGACAACCTTGTCAACTTTGATGAAAACTTTATGAAACTTAGAATTTTTTATTCATTTTAAAACTGTTTCAAAAAAATAACTCACTTGACCAGCAGACGACAACTAGACTAGAAAAAACTAGAAATAATACTCTCATTTTTTTTTCTCATGGATTTTTCTTTTTTCTTCAACCTTATATACTTTCTGCGAACAAAAAACATCAATTTTGTCAAAAAAAAGAACAAAAAGAGAAACAACATTTTATTAATGAGATCATAAAACTTTTTCGTCAAAATCAAAATCACAATACATAAATGTTCAATACCTATATATGCATATTATTTTCCGATTCCCAAGCCGGATGAGATGCCAATTGGTCCGACACCAGGTACACCAACACCGACACCACTGCTGATACCGAAGAGCCCACCATTGCCGAGGCCGAGTCCACCAAGTCCCCTGCTGGGGGCGGCTGTGGCAACTGCGCGAGTGGCGGTCTCGATTTCGGAACTGTCGAAGTCTGGCAAGGATTCATCGGAGGTTTGAGAGGTTTTGCGATTTTCGAACTTCTTTTCCCATAGATCCTGGAATTTCGTTTTTGTTACTTGGGGTTTGGAGAGAAAATCACTGAGGTCAAACAGTTATTATCCGGAATTTTTCGAAAAAAAACTTTATGAATCACTTGAAAAGGTGTGTTCTGAAGATTTTCATCGCAAACCAACATTAAAATTGGAACTACCATTTGATGATGTTTAAAATATAAATCTAATGTTCAAAATGCTTCAAATTCATAAAATGCTTCGATTCACCAACTTCAAGTTTTTTAATAGTAATTTTATGAGGTATTTGAAACAGTGCATTTTTTTCAAATTCAAATCTTCAACATTTTTGTCAAAATTTGAAATTCCTAGTGATTTCAAAAATCATGTATCGTTCACAGAAAAACTATAAAAAGTTTGGCCATTTGACTACCACTTGATGACGTTCAAATAAAAAATTTCATTTTCTATGAAATAAAATCTAAAATACAAAAAACTAGAAATTTTGAGATTTTGTTTTTGAATTTTCAGAATATAAATTTTTACTTGAACAAAGCAAACTGTATTGCCATGATTCATCAAAATCAACTTTTTCAATGAAGTTTTCTAAATTATTTGGAACATTGAATTTTTAGATATTCGAAAGTCGATTTTTCTAGTGATGTTAGGGACCTTTTAAGATCTTCTAAGGCTCCAAAAAACTCTAAAGGTGTGGTCAAGTCTATCATCCTAGTTTTTCAAATAAACAACACTAGGTTTTTCATAGATATTTTTTAAACGGCGAATATGGTCTGAAAAAAGTTTTGCTATTTCTTTTCTTGTTGTTTCCCTTAATATCAATCCGTGAATAGAAAAAAATTCTCATTTCACGCTCCCGTGACTGGAAAAAGGTGAAAATATTTCTTGAGCCCGTGAGAACAGATGAGAAAGTTTGCTCCACTACTACAGAGAAAATTCAAAAATAGTTCACAAACACCAAATATGACGAGCAAAATTTTAATGACGCAATTTTGCACACTGCTTTCAGGGATATCAATAGACAGGTTCAAAACTTGTGAAAACCACGGTCAGGCTCACACAAAATTTGAACTATTTTAATGACAGATTTTCATGGAATGCCTGGATAATTTTGAATCATTCTCTATCAACTACTATTCCTGTATCAACAAGTAATGAGCATTTCTCACAACTATTTATGAACTGGTTGAAACAGTAAATTCGAAAAAAAATTCAGATTGTCTGACGCGACTTCGAAGAAAAAAACATCAAGTTTCCTTATATGAAAACTTAATAAATTAGTTGAAACAGTATTTGACTCAAAAATTTATGATTCATTAAAGCAATATTTCATTAAAAACTCAAAAATTTATGATTCATTTCTCTCGACCTCCCTATTTTCAAAAAAAAAAAAGTCGCCAATTAAAATGTACGTAGCTAGCGTGTTGACACATTTTGCTAGGAATGATAGGAGAAGAATTTTTAAACTGATTTTCGTCGTTTTTCGTTTTTTGACTCAAACTCAGCCATTTTTGAACTTTTCGCTATAATTTTTTTGTCAGTAATAGAGAACATGTCATACTTCCAGTATTTGTTATTGCTGATCATGGATACAGAAATGCCTTTTAGCTTACGGGGTTTCTTTAAAATCTTGAATTATTCACAAAAAATAAAACGACATTGCTCGAGTAAATCATCAAAATTTATCAAATAATTTTTCACTAAGTGTTTGAAACAGTAACATTTTTTTATTTTCGGTGTTTTTTTTTTTGGAATTTCGATCCGACTTGAGTCACAACAGATGTAATAATTGTGAAGAATATCTCTCAAATTATTAGACATTTGAAACAGTAATCTGAAACCATTAGAACAAACAATTGAATCTGGAATTGCCATCGAATTCAAAGTATGAATCTCAGGTTCTGAAAATCGATATTTCAACTCCTTCTGAAACTTGAGAATCTAAGTTTTTGAGCATCATAATAACTTCAAAACACAACATCAGATCATTTATCAAAAACTGTTTTGAATATGTTGAAACAGTTAGTTCAAAAAACTGTAAAATTACCCAGATTGAAAAACTAGTGAAGCTGGGAGAATTTCAATATTTCAAAAATCTGAGTTTTTGATTGAGACCGATATCACGACCTTTCAGAAGGGAATCGATGATAGTGAAAGAGGTATCAGAGAAAACGAGGCACGATTGCAACAGAGCACTCTTTCTCCCATTCATCTCGCCCTTTTTCTCAAAATGCCGCGAGGGTCATGAAATCGTATTGCAGACATTATTAATGCCCGCGCCAACTGGTATACCTTGTGTGTTATTCTCTTGCCTGCTTTTTTCTTTTCATTTCTCTCCTGTTTTTAGAGGTTTTTCTTTAGGGTTTTCTAGGTTTTTCTCTGAACTCTCTCAATTATCACCTCCTTCCCATTTTACTATAGTCTGAAAGGTCGTGCGAGCCTAATTAATTCACACAAAATTTTAAAGTGAAGTAGAAACAGTAACATGTTGGTGAATTTTCTAGAAGATTTTCTGACCTTCCAATATTCTTTGAAACTTAAAATCTCAATAACATTAATTCGGTGTTCCAAGATAAATTTACGTTCGAATTTCAGATGAAAATACGTGAAATACTCGGGGAAAAATCGGCAAGCTTGCGACATCCGGCTGTCGCAAGTATTCTTGCGCCAATAGTCGCAAGCTTTGCGACATCTAGCAGCAAAACTACTGCACGGCTTGCGACACCCTTGCGCCAGAAAAAATGTGTCGCAAGTTTGCGACAAACTGCCGCAAGCTTGCGACAAGGGAAAAGCCTTGCGACACGCTTGCCGTTTTTTCCCCGAGTAGGGAAGTAAATTGTATTTAATGTGAAACAGTCAATTCTAAACCTCTTTGAGAATGTTACCTTCTATATATTTGAATGATGTTCTCTATTGATTCTGAAGTCGTAGATCAACTTCAGTTTCTTTTCTATGTAAAGTTTATGAACTAGTTGAAACAGTGAGTTTTTTTTTTTTTGAAATTTCTGGGAAAATTTCTTTTCATGAAATTTCTTCAAAATCAAATTTCCTAGGTCTGGGAGACTTTATAAATTGCTTGAACCTGTACGTTTCAATTTTCTGGGTTATGATTTTTTCCAACAATTCAAATAAAACTTTTTTTTTCGTTTTATTTTTCTAATTGTTCGAAACAGTGAATTTTTCCGAATTTTCTCATATTATTTCTGAAACTGATATTGCAACAATGAAAGTAAGAACATTGACTTCTAGAACATTAAAATTCTATTTTTTCTAAAAATGACGCCTAGGGATTTCTAGAATCTTCTGAAACCTATCGTAGGTATAATCCTCACGTTCTAAAGATTGATATACAAATTAGGTGATTAGAAATGTCCGGAACATCAGAATTTGAATTGCTGACTAACACCTGCGATAATGAGAAGCCTTATGAATTCATTGAAACAGTGAGTTTTTCTTCAGAATTATTTTTGGGATCTGTGGAGAACTGTAAAATTTAGACGGTTTCAAAAATTCAAAAAAAAACTGTGACATTTCAATAGTATAGAACATTCTACTCAAAAACTAAACCAGTCAATTGAAAAAAAAAAAAAACGAAAGCCACATTTTTCGATTTTAATATTATGTAAAAATATACCAATTAGTTGATGCATTTTCTAAAAAATTGAACTTTCTCATGAGGTCTGGGGTCTTCTATAACAAGTTTTTGAAATTTCTGAAAAAGATTTGAGAATTTTTGTTCGCTTGGATGAAACCAACAAATGGATCATCAACGTTTCTGAAAGAAATCTTTTATGAAACGTCTGAAACAGTGAGTTCTGAAATTATCTAACCATTGAAACGAACAAAAATCACGTTTTCATATGAAGTGTTAGTTTTTGAAATTTAGATATTTTTCTTGATTTTCTGTCATACAAATTCTAGGAATGTAATAGTGTTTTTACTTGATACTTCCTAAACCTTCCTTACCTCATTCTCCCATGAACTATCCGGGGCCACAGTAGTCGTTTTTCTCGGTTTCTCCTCAATGAATCCCTCCTCTTCCGAATAATCATGATGTGTTTTCGATTTTCTTGGAGCCGGTGGTGGCACTTCTACAGAATCCGAGTCAAGTCGGAACTTCCGGCGTGGCTTCTTGTGACGAAGACGATGACGCCGACGACCACTTCCACAGTTATCATAACCAGAATAGCATGGATTACTGTATGTGTAGGAGGGGACGTAGCTACTGCAGAATGACTGACATTGACATTGTTGGTAGAGTTGAGGCTGGTTGCAAGCGTAGTTACTCATTGACCAGGCTGGAAAAAGAGCTTTGTGGTTTTAAAATGAGTATTTATATTCAAAATCAGCCTATCAAAATTAAAAAATTTCCATTCTGAATAAAATAATTACAAACAAACCGTCTGCAATGTTCTTTGCAACAGTAAGAGTTAGAAAAAAATTGTGGTAACATTGGAAAACTAGTAACTCGGAAAATGTTTTGTCTTTGAAACAGGGAAAAACTGAGTTTGAAAGCAGATAAAATATCTACTAGAAATCAAGATGAATATGAATGAAATAAAATTATTGAAACAGAGAAGTATTACCAAAATTACCCAAATGCAAACTAAATAATTTGAAATTTTGAGCTTAGTTTTCATAAGATTTTTGAAACAGCAAAATTCATCATTCTACGAAAAAATTATTTGAACAGAATAATCGAATAAAACTACGATTTTTGCGTGAAAGTCAATAAGTTCACTTTTGTTTTTGTTTTTGTTCTTCTCATCCACTCAAAAAAAAAGAGTTCTTTATCAAATATGGATTTTGAAATAATAAGGCTTCAAAAACAACGTCGTGAATGAGACATGCGTTTTTTACTACACTCAAAGAAGGTTCTCGAGATAGGAAAATATTTGAAAATATCAAAAAAAGAGAATTTTTCTTTTTTTTTTTTGAGTTTTTTCCTCATTCTCTGGTTTGAGAGTTGAAATTTTAGACTCAAGATATGTTTTTCGACTGAAAGAATTACTTGGCTACTTAATCAATGTCAAACTAACCTAAAAATAAATCGAAAATCTCATAGATTTTTTGAAACAGTAAAAAGTTATTTGTCATCATTGTGAGCAGAACTTTCAAGCAATAGGAAAAAAATGGTTTCATTTATTTTAAAAAACTCGAACGATTGTTAGGGGTTAATGGAATTCTAAAAAAAAAACAAAATGGCTGAACAATAAATAAGGTTAACTATTAAAAATTCATATACAATTTTGAAAAACCAAATTTTTCGAAATATTCACAAAGATCTCCTAACAATAGAACTATCTAGTTGTATATCAGATATTTAACCATAAGTTCAAAAAAATCTCAAGATACTTCTCTTCCTAACTGACTAGCGATAGCCGAACTCAAACGCGAATCAACTCTGTTCTGATCTTGATTTTCTTCAAAGAAACAATTTCAGTTCGATTCCTATTTTGAGCTATAAAAATTACTGTTTCAAAATGTTTATAACAATTTCAAAAATTCAAATATAAGTTAGAACTACAATCAAGAAAAACAATTCAGAAAATTTTTAGATAACGAGTGTATGCCCAAAGTAATTTTACCCATTTTAATGTTTAAATTTTCGAAACAAAAACTACTGTTTCGAAATAAGTATGGGCTAAAACGATTGTTAGAAATACTTCACGACCAAATTCGATTATATTTCTCAGAATCCTTGGAATTATCTAACTGTAAAAATTTCATATTGAAGTCAAAAAAAAGCTCATTAATGTTTTCCGAGCTCACTAACCATAAAGCAAAAACGACCGATTTTCGGAAAAAAAACTGGGTCTGATAATATCTTATTTTTAGAATCAAATTTTTAGGTTCGTCCTGTTTCAAGCTATAGAAAAATTGATGTTTCCAAAAATTCATAACCAAGTTTCAGAGAAAAAATAAATTCATAAATATTCAGATTTTTTTTCAGTTCAGCTGACGAGTTCATAACAAAAATTATTTCACTGATTCGAAATTTTCGATTTCTGAAAAAAAAAACTACTGTTCTACAAATTTATGAAGAACACAAACAAATGTTTTTTTCTAATACCACTCCGCACAAGGAACAAAACTATTTCTTATCAAAAATTTTGATAGAACATTGGTAATTCGGAAACTTTCTAGCTATATTTACATTGAAAGTTTCTCTATTTCAATTTTTGATACAAAACCTAGAATTTTAGATTAAAAAATCAATGACGGGTTTTACTAGAGAAAAGGCTCTTACATTGAAAAACAACATGCCAAGTGCCAAAAAATCCCCCAACTCAATAGCTGCTCAAAACATAAGTCGTTTTTGGACTCAAAAAAAGCATATCTGTTCTGATTTTAATTTTCTTCAGAAAAACAATTTCAGATTCGATTCATGAGTCCTATTTTGAGCTATAGAAAATTACTGTTTCAAAATTTTCATAATCAATTTGAAAATCACGCATGAACGCTAAAAACATAAAAAAAGTATTTAGACATATCACAATTTCAATTGACGGTTTAATGAGCAAATCACTCTTCTCACTCACTCGAATGTTTTAATTTCAAAAAAGAATACTGTTTCAAAAATTTTTCAAGGACTCAAACGTTTGTTATATAGGGGATAATTGGTCTTCTATTTAACTCGGGTTTTCCATTTTCAATATTAGAAATTTAAAATTCTTTTCTTGATATCATTGAACTTTTAAGATGTTAACGATAATATATTAGAGATTTGTGATGTTGAATTACGGAAACATCTAGAAATTTTTTTTTTTTCACAAAAAGCGAAAACAGTTTTAGGTGCGATCTACTAGTCCTGTTCTCGGTTTTTTTTTTAAATTTTATCTGCCAAATTGATGACCAAAATAATTTTACCCATTGAAAGTTTTCAAATTTTGAAAAAAAAACTACTGTTTCAAAAAGTTTATTAGGAAACAAACGATTTTCAGGGACTAATGTTTCGCCACTCTATCTTTTAAGATTTAAAAATCATTTTCAATCTGAAAAACCTCAGAACTGTCAAACTGTAAATGATATATTCAATCTCAAAAAAAAAAATAAAAAAGTTAGAGATGTGATTCATTCGTACTGTTTTTAGATATTGAAAAAATACTGTTTCAAAAAATTCATAACTAGCTCGAAAGTTGTAAAAAAGGTCAGAACCTGGAACCAAAAAACCAACTTCATAAATATTTCGATGTATTTCAATTTCAACTGTTGGTGACCAAAATAATTTCACTCATTTGAAATTTTCAATTTTTGAAGAAAAAAAATACTGTTTCAAAAAATTGTGAAGAACTCGAACGATTCTTCGCTGGAATCATTCCTGGAATTTCGGGTGAGAAAATCATTGACGGATTTTACTACAGAAAATGTTCTTTTATGGAACAGCAACATGACAAGTCCCGAAAAAATCCTTAAACTCACTAGCCATAGCCGCGCCAAACATCGCGGCCAGCAACAAAAAATATGTTGTAGTAGAGGTCATTTTTCAGTATGTGTGACAAACAGATACACACAAAATGGTCGGTAACCTTCACCTGCCCATCACTATTTATATATGATGATAAAAACAATGATTGTGTAAAAAATCTTTTGTTTCACCGAAAACAAAAATGAAAATTTATCTGTCGTCAAAAAAAGACAATGAAATATCAATGTTCATCAACGTGACCTTTTTTTCTTGTTTTGTTGGAATTTCGAAAAATGCCCCGGAAACAAGATCAGTTTGAATATTTTGACATCATACAAAATGGCTAATAAATCAGTGTACATGGCGTTACCTAAAAGTGAGTCAAAACTCCGCCCATTTTCTATGCAATTGTGCCGCATGGACTTGTTTTTGCAGCTGAAATCAACGTTGACGAGGTTATTGTGAAAATTTTGAATATCGGCGTTTCGGGTTTGACATTTTCGAGTATTGTCTCTTATAGTGAATTGACCAATTTGCTGGATATGGCCAAGTAAGTACAGTATACCTTGGGTTGGTCTAGAGAAGAGTACTGTAATGGAAGTTGCGACAGCAAAAACGAAGTTGCTTTTATGTGAAAGAGCTTATTCGATTTAGTAAATATGAAATTAATTGAGAAAAATGGAAGAACGAAAAAAAAATTGTTTAGGAATCGCTCCCATGAGGAGTCGAAGTCGGCGACTCGCCTTTTCATCGATTATTTTGTGAATTTACTACCTTGAAACATCAGTACTGAACTTCGGGAATTATCTAAGGTCAAATTACAAATTTAAAAAAAAATTACGAGAAATTTCACCACCCGGGATCGAACCTTCGACTAACCGGCCTCGACGTTGCTTCATCTGCCAGATCGGTCGCGACCGCCGCTCACACACATTCAGTGCTATGAAGCGCACGAAATTCGCCGGTCCGCAGGTTCGACTCCTCATGGGGGCGATTTTCTGACACCTTTTTTTTGCAGTTCTTCGTTTTTTCTCGAGGAAATTCGTATTTACTTAATCGAATACGCTCTTTCACATGAAATCAACTTCATTTTTCGTAAAATGACCGAGTATTCATTATCTTCGTAGTTTGGTTTGTTTTATTTCCATAAACAGCGAAGCGTTGATTTGATGAATACAATTCATTATTGTTACTCACTGATTATATTAAGAAATTATCTGTAAAATAGATTCTTTGAAATAGGAAATAAAGTGAGATTCAAATTTTTGGATCTTTAAGGTATTGAAAAATATTTGATGCGAAAAAGCGATATATCAATTAGAAATGCCTAGGGGAAAAATCGGCAAGCTTTGCAACATCTTGCTGAAAAACTACTGCAAGGCTTGCGACATCCTTGCGCCATAAAAAATGTGTCGCAAGTTGCGACAAGAGAAAAACGCTGGAAGCCTTGCGAGACGCTTGCCGTTTTTTACCCGAGGGTTTTTTAGTAAATTTGTTTGACGCAATATGAAATAGGCCAATCTCACAAGAATTGAGGAAATTTTGAGATTTCATATTTCGTCCTCTTCTTGAAACAGTAAAAGTAGTCGAGGATTATGATATTGACAAAACATGTTACCTGATTTCTTGTAACTTCGTTGAAACATAATTTTTTTCAAATTAGTGTATTGACTTTTTTAATCAGTCAGGGGTTTTTCAGACCAATTTTCGCTGCTCAAGGATCAATGGTAGAAATCGAGGCGCCTGTCAAAATCTGTGGCGACGTCCACGGTCAATTCTCCGATGTCCTTCGACTATTCGATCGCGGCGGCTTCCCACCAATTGTCAACTATCTTTTCCTTGGCGACTACGTTGATCGAGGACCGCAAAGTCTTGAAGTTGTCACACTTTTCATTGCCTACAAGGTGAGCTCATTGTCCAATGCTAAATCAAACCAAGGAAATGTTTTTTTAGATCAAATTCCCTGGCAACTTCTTCTTGTTGCGTGGAAATCACGAATGCGGAGCTATCAATCGGGTCTACGGATTTATGGAAGAAGTCATTCGACGATATGGACCAAAATCTGGAGCCCAATTGTGGATGTCTTTCCAGCTAACCTTTGCCTATATGCCATATACGGCATTGGTATCGGGAAGGATCCTTTGTATGCATGGAGGTGTTAGCAAGCGGGTGAGCTATATTCTATTCTCGGAGCCAAGTCGGAGCCAAAGGATTTTTTCTTTCAGATGAAGTCGCTTGATCAGCTTCGTAAATTGCAACGTCCTGTGCTCGATGTCCCGAATCCATCCCTCGAAACTGATCTTCTTTGGTCGGACCCGGATGAATGTGTCAATGGATTCGAAGAAAATACAAGAGGAGTTGGTCAAGTATTTGGAGCCGAAGCACTTCGTGAAATCATTGAACGTCTTGATGTGGACTTGATTGCTCGTGCTCATCAAGTTGTGCAAGATGGTTACGAGTTTTTCGCCAACAAGAAACTTGTCACTATCTTCTCGGCTCCACATTATTGTGGAAGTTTTAACAATGCGGCGGCGATGATGAATGTGGATAAGAATTTGACGTGCAGTTTTCAGATTATGCGTCCGGTTTCAAAGTCGATGAAAAATTAGGGTTTTATTTGTGATAAAGTGTATTGATTTATGGTTTATTACTGTCAAGAATAGAAATTGTTTTATTTTTTCGAAAAAGAGAAACTTTCCTGAAATTTTCGAAAACCAAGAAAATATATTCACGGTTCAGAAAAGGGAATTTCATTTTTCCAAGTATTTTTTTCATTTTTTGACCCAAAGAAATTTAATTTAATTTTCGAAACAGTTTCGAATATGGAAAATTCGGTTTTTCTGAAAAATCACGGAAAAATTGATAAGTTATGATTAAAATTCTGAAATTGGTGCTTCACCAAGGGATGTTTCACTTTTCGAAGATATGGAAAACGATGGAAAATAATTCAACCTCCATCTATAAAGAAATAAAAACAAATGATCTTCAACGTTTTATTCATCGCATTATTTATAAAGTAACCGATATGTAGAGTTTGTAGCCTCCTTCGATATTCTTGTTCGGTTTAGCAAGATAATATACAAACAATTTCTTATCGTTGTAGAATTTTATTTTGAGAATTCCATCGTTTGTGAAGACTGCAGTATGACGAAATCATCCTTTCCCGTTCAAATCTTCTTTGAACATTTGTTTGATACTTTCTTCTGAAAATATAATTATTGCTATCTGCAACTGAAATATTTGATTCACCGCGAGTCAAATTCCTATTGTTGGTTTGACCATGAAACTCATCATCGAAAATATCCTCGTCTTTTAGCTCCCAATGTTTCCAGAGCGTCCTGAGGAATCGTTCAGCAGCTTCATCTGGCAACAAATCGGATGCAGCCCAGGCAACCAACAACGACAACAACACCACCAAGATTTTGTTCATCTTGAGAATGATGAATCTCCAATCAAAATAATACTGGTTTTATACTATTCAGAAAAACCATAATCATTAAAATAATCGAATTATTATCACATTTTTCCAATTTTCAAAATGTCACAATTCTGCAAACTTATTTGACTCCCACACTGAATTTTCTCTCTACCCACACAAAATTATGTAAATGAACAGAAATGAGGGAATTCGAAAACATAAAATAAGGGTGGAAAATATTTTCAAGAAAAGTACTTCCTCAAATACAGTTTTTGTTATACGAAAATCAGATAATTGGAGCCATCAATCTGGTCCACAGACTTATAGAAGAAGTCATCTGACGATGCAGTTTGAAAAAATTAAAGTTGAGAAAAAGGGTAATTGATAGAATTTTGTAGTACATATTTTCTCCAAAATTTTAAAAGAGGAAAAGCTTTTTTCTAATTTCGGAGAATTTTTTTGAAAACCAAAAAAGAGATTCAAAAAAAATCTGCTGTTTACTTGTGGCAAATAACCTCCGTAAGCTCGAAGTTCAGCTTATCGAAATTCAAAAAAAAAATTCGTGCTGAAATTTTTACTAATAGTGAGTGGACTGCTCTGAGCAAATTTTCACAATGAATTGGAATTTTCGAAAATTAATGGAACATTCTGAGAAATAGGTGAAACCAATAGTTTTCTAATAATTAACACTCTGTTTTTAATTTTAGCGAAATTCGATCTCCAATTCTTCCTAGAAATTCACACTGATACAACGAAAATTTTTCGAAAAATGAGAAATCATCGGATAATGTTTCACTACCCCATAAATTTCATAACACAAATCTCATCTTAAGGGGGAGGAAAATGATTACGAATCACCAAAAATCGGAAAAGAAAATTGATGATTTAGGAGCATTCTTCGTGACTCCAGTACAGTGTTCCAAGATCTTCGAAATGACAGAGGTTTCATCGAAAAATTCCATTACACAGGAAATGTCTTTTTGCAGACACTCTTTTTATTGAATAAGTTTTTTGTACCCGATTTAGACTTATTTAAAAAACCAATTTTTCAGAAAGCGGTAGTTCAAAAGTGGCTTTGAAGAAAACACAGACAGTGCGTTTCATTTCGTTTGGACCAACAATTTATTTTCAAAGTAAAATTATTCAACATAATGATTTATTCAACATAATGATGTTTGATGCATTAAAAGATTTCTATTTAATATAGAAACTGTAAAAATTGAAACCTCCTTCAATTTTCGGGTTAGCTTTAGCAGTGAAAAATGCAGACATTTTCTTGTCCTTGTAGAACTTGATTTTCAAAGTTGCATCGTTTAGGTACATCGCAGTATAAGGGTTCCATCCATCAAAAACAAAAAAGTGATATCTTCAGAAAAAATTCGGATCACACACTGATTAACATCAATAATTTTTCGTAGTACTCCGCAAGAAGTAGTCCAAAATATCTTGAATTTAAAAGTTCAAAAATTGCTATCAATGTTCAATTTTTTTTCACACAAAATCAAGAAGAATGTTACAATTTTTCACATGTTTCGATAAAGTTTGTAACATTTTTTTTCAGATTTGATTTCCAAGAGTTTGAGCAACACTTTCGAAAAAAAACAGCAAACACCCATGGAGTGCTTTATGCGAGAAAATTGTTCTGAATCTGTTTTGTCCAGAATATAACCGCTGCCATCGGACTTATGTAGTTTTGATTTACAACATCAAAAATTTCAAAGCAAGATTTTTTCATAGAGTGACAAATTGTTTTTATGGCTCGGGGGAAAATCCGCATGGATGTCGCAGCGGCTGCGGCATTTTTTACTCTTGGCGCAGGCCTGCTACCATTTTTAGCAGGCCTGCTACACTTTTCGACTGCCTGCTACAAATTTAAAAATATTATTTTTGACGCAGGCATATAGCAGCCACTGCTAATTTTGTCGCAGGAGTGACGCAGGCCTGCTACATTTTGGCGCAGGTATGTCGCAACTGCTGCGACATCAAAAAGCGCAGGCCTGCACAAAATTGTAGCAGACCTGCTATTTTTCCCCGAGGGGGTATTCGACCCGTAGAATACGTTTCTCATATCAAATTCGGGCAGAAAATCTGTTCGAACCGAATTATTATGACGTTGTCATTAGTGCGCATGTTACCGATTGAATGTTGGCTGATATTTCAAACAATTTTTCAGAACACATACGGATATTTAACATCTTTTTTTGTTATTTCATCCACCAATTTCATGCAATTTAACCCTTTCAAAAAATGATAGAGAGAAGCATGTAATACTTTATTGATTAAAATTTGAAATCCAGTTCATCAAGTTTATAACCTCCTTCGATTTGTTCATTTTTTTGCGCGGTGTATTGGAAAATCGGTTTCTTGTGTTCGTAGAATTTGATTTTTAGAAGTTCACTTGAAAACTATGAAATATGGATGAACGAATCGATATCTTCTCTTGTATCTGTCCATTTTAGCCATTCCTTACTAGCACCACAACTATCTTAAATAATTTCGATTGATTGTATTTCAAAGTAGCTCAATCTATAACTCACCGAAGCCGTTCGTTGTACTGACACCATCTGTGTCGATAACCCTGAAGAATTTTTCCAGAATCGCAGTTTCTCCTACTTTCTCATATTTTTCGAGAGCAAGAAGGAATCGTTCGGCAGCTTTTTCCGGTGTCTGTTCAGCAGCAATTTGGATCAACAACAGCGACAAAAATACTACGAAGAGAGTTTCCATCGTTCCAATGATGAACTTCTACAAAAACAAAAACTATTTTGAAATTGGAAACAAAAGTTCAAATCAAAAGAAACATGAATGAATGAACCACAAAACATTTTTGAACAGAAATGAAGATATAGGCGGTTACTTTTGTATCATGTGCTGTTCTAATACAAAAGCGACAGAAGGCACCTGATCTTCAACAAGAGTCATTTATCTTGTTTTACGTTTCACTAAGTGTGAGATGTGTCGATTTAACCAACAGTATACGAACTTTTGCCCGCGACTGCAGGTACCCCAATAAATGAACTCATAGTGGTTTTGGTGTTATGAACTTTAGCGATTCGAATTTCACATGAAAAATTCAAAGATTTAAATTTAAAGATTCTGCTCAGCACAATGTTCCGAAGAGAAAAGCACTTTTTTTGGGAAAATTTTATCGATTTCGATTTTATCTTGAAGTTTTCACAACAAAAAAAATGAACTGCTACACTGAAGGACATCTTCAAAAAAAACATGCAGTGAAAAGATTTATTTAATTCAAAAATTCAGACGTAAATGAGAGCAAACAATTTGTATCCTCCCTCCACATCTTTGTTAGGTTTACAAAGAAAATAGCTAGTTAATTTGTTATCCACGAACAAATTGATTCGCAAAAGTCCATCATCTGTGAAAGCATAAGTGGACCCTTCAGTCCATACAGTTTCGTCTTTCATAATCGACCAAGTCGCCATGAGCATTTTCACGACCAGATCTGGAATCATCGACACTTTTCATGTATATCCACAATTTAATATTTTCACTAACCTTTCCCAGGATTGTTAGTATTTGCTTTGTCTTCGTAGTAGAAATCCTTGTCAAAAATGGATATGTTATGGTTCTTTGCGTATTTCAACAATGATTTAGCAAATTGTTTTCCAGCTTCTTCTGCTGTTAGATCTGCGACCGTCAAGGCTACCAAAAATGACAAAAATACAACAATGCTTTTTCTCATTGTTTTTGAATGATGAAATTTACGTCCAAGTAGGCATCATTTTATACACAGCATCCATAAAATCAAAATTATTAAGATAATCGAATCAGAATCGATTTTTTTCAACATTTTCTTATATTTACACTCACATAATATCGGAAATATTTTGCTCAGCCTGGGGAGAGCAGGGTTGTTTAGACGGGCCTCCTAATTCATATTTCAGACGGTCCGGATCACGGATTGTTATCCAGAAAAAGGTGAGTGAAATGGTGTAATAATGGGTATCAAAATGGGGTATCAATTATGGGTATCAAGGGTATCAAGATTCCAGATCTGATCATGAACATGCTCTTGGCGAGCTGGTCAAACATGGACAATGAAACTGCTTGGACTAAAGGGGCGACTTATGATTTCACAGACCATGGACTTTTGAAAGTCAACATGTTCGAATTGGGCAAATTATCTTGCTATTTTCTTTGTAAACCGAACAAAGATGTGGAAGGAGGGTATAAGCTGTACGCATTTGTTTACCTGGGAGTATTTTGAGTGAAATAAAACTTTTGATGCAGAATACACTGTAGAGCAACAAACATTAATTTTCTTTTCCCGTGCATAGCTAATTTGAAAAAATGCTTCAATACATGGGCACTCGATCAAAAACCTTTAAAAAATCAATTAATTTTTCAAAAATTGAAGTTCGTGCTTGGATGGGGATCGTTTCATTTTTAACGATCCAGAGGAAAGGATCTAAGTACAGAACAATGGCAGTTGACACACGATTAGAAATGCAATTTTTTCGATTCAAAAATAGTTTTTTTCTTCGTTTCAAAAATTAATTTTTTTTTTCTTTGCAAAGAACTCGCAAAATGGCAACCTTGGCATCATGGCATCAGTGATGTGCCATTTTCCGTTTCCGTTTTATCACCGCAAAAAACCAAAAATTATAATGGTCATCATGTTGACTACAATTTTCTAGGGAAAAATACCGCTCATCAGTTGAACGTTCGGACCGTCTGAAATATGAATTAGGAGGCCCGTTTAAACAACCCTGCTCTCCCCAGGCTGAGCAAAATATTTCCGATATTATGTGAGTGTAAATATAAGAAAATGTTGAAAAAAATCGATTCTGATTCGATTATCTTAATAATTTTGATTTTATGGATGCTGTGTATAAAATGATGCCTACTTGGACGTAAATTTCATCATTCAAAAACAATGAGAAAAAGCATTGTTGTATTTTTGTCATTTTTGGTAGCCTTGACGGTCGCAGATCTAACAGCAGAAGAAGCTGGAAAACAATTTGCTAAATCATTGTTGAAATACGCAAAGAACCATAACATATCCATTTTTGACAAGGATTTCTACTACGAAGACAAAGCAAATACTAACAATCCTGGGAAAGGTTAGTGAAAATATTAAATTGTGGATATACATGAAAAGTGTCGATGATTCCAGATCTGGTCGTGAAAATGCTCATGGCGACTTGGTCGATTATGAAAGACGAAACTGTATGGACTGAAGGGTCCACTTATGCTTTCACAGATGATGAACTTTTGCGAATCAATTTGTTCGTGTATACATTCCAGATTTTATTATATTTGCCGCTTTTTCACTCAAATATTACTTTTTCGGAAGAAACACAAAAAATTGCATTACATTTCATTGTTATTAATTCCATGGGGGTCGTACGAATGAATTCGAAAAAAATGATCAAAACTCAGAAAACAAGACACGGGCTCCAAATTTAATAGAAACATACGAAAATCGAAGACTCTGGCCGTGGAACAACAAAATTGAACATTGGGCCAAATTCAAAAAATTCGAATCAGTTGACAGAATTTGAAAATTGAAAAATCTGACAATCAGTCAAAAAATTTGAATTGATTTTTCATATCAATTCAACGGTTAAACCGAGCTCAAAATCATCACCATTCAAGTAAAGTAACTGATTAAAGTCAAGATCCAGAATCAAGAAATTTTGGCTGAAAATCTAGATTTTGTTCAATTCCAGATCTCGATTATAGTAATCTTTGTAATGTTCTTAATAAAATCAAAAACCAATTCATTCAACATCATTTTTCTCATCATCTCTCGCCTTATCCTTCTTTTTCTCTACACTATAATAAATCCAAAACATTGATGTGATCACTATCGCCGCCATCATTCCAATCACACCAACACGATACGAAAATAACTCGGGTGCCACCGATTTTTTCATCTTCTGTCAAAAAAACTTTTTTTTTTTGGGATTTTTCTAGTGAATCCACATCTATACCTCATCTCTATCATCTAAATTGTAACTGCCAAATAAATTTTTCAAAGTTTCATCGATGTTGAAAGAATTTTCAAAATTTTCACATGTCTCAAAACACTTTTGAGGCTCCAAGTTGTCTTCAGAATAACACCATGGTCCAGAATTTTCAAAATTTCTTGGTAGAGTTCGACATTTTGAGTGGTGATATTTCTCAAACCTGAAATCTCAAAGCATATTAATTTTTTTTTGAAATAAATCATACTTTACAGAATTCACAGAGCTCCAAGTTGCACAATTTGTTCCGAATAACGTCTTGTTTCGATTTCCAAGGTATTTATAGGTGTCCAGGTACTTTTGGGGAACACAATCGGCGTCTTCAAATAAGTTGATCATGGGCATTGTATTTCTGATTATGATAGTTTACCTATTCGATCTTTAAAATCAAAATAATAGCCGAAAATAGGTAAAATGAGCACACAGATTCGTAGAAAAATCATTCAAAATAATGGAAATGAAATATTTATGTTTTCACGTTTTTTAGACATTTTTGATAGGAAAATAATTTCTGGTAGGAAACAAAATGGATGGGCTCAAAAGTAACAGTTCTAAAATTAAACCCTACTTTTGAAGAATTCGTTTATTCGAATCAAATTTTCAATTTTTTAAATTTGAATTCATTTTTTTTCAAAATGTCATACGAGCCATCCAATTTTTCATTGAACTGAGTCAGTTTTTCTTCTTTTCTTGAGTTTTGACTCCGGTTTTTATAATTCAGTTCCTTTCTGAAATTTTCAGCTTCTGATTCTGTCTGGTTTTATCAATTGTGTGTTAGTTTTTAAATAATCCCGATTTATACCAGAGGAATCACTATTCACATGAAAAATGTATTTTTAACATTCTTTCTGAAGTCAATTTCAGTCTTCGATCATGGTTTTCTCAAATTAAGGTCCAATTATTCATTAAAGTTGGAGCAAAATTTTTATTGATTTTCAACTGAAGTTTTAACTCTTATGTTCTGAGGCAGATTTTCGTTTTCATTTTGAATTTTGACTGCGGTTTTCATCATTCAGATCCATTTTGAGATTTTCAGCTACTGATTCTGGCTGGTTTTCTGAGTTTTGATCTTCAACGAACGCCAGTTCAAAATTTTTATCACTTCACATAGAAAATGTATTCTTAACTTTCTCCCAGAAACAGTAACATTTTTGGTCTAGTTCAATCTCCGATCAAGGTTTATTTGATGACGATTTTAGGTGAAATGTTTTATAACTAAAGGGTTTGAATTTTAATTTTCTGGGATTCGGAGTAAATATAGAAATTTGATTAATTTTAAACACGATTTTTGATCTTTGTGTTTTCATCCAGATTTTCGCTTTTTTTCAAATTTCGAATCCGGCACCCAATATTCACTTTTTTTTTTAATTTTTCCAGCTACTGATTTTGGATTGTTTTTTGAGTTGTGAGTGGTTTTCTCTCTTCATCATATTAACAGGGAAATTTATTTTTCACGTTTTGTCTGAAACAATAATATTTCAGATCAATTTCAGTTTTCAATCAAGGTGAATTTTCGGTGAAATTTTTCATAACTATGCGTTCTGAGCAGGTTTGTGTTTTTGAGGCTTTTAAAAGTGCTTTAAAGGTCCTGTACCCAATTTTTTTTCGATACTGTTCTTTACACCATTCGATTCGGAATGTTTTTTTTTATGTATGCACAAAAATTTTCAGATTATGAAATTGCGTTTGAGTGCTTGAATTTTAAGCTCAAAGTAGGCCCAATTCGCTTTTTCGTCTTCCTTTCTCGTCTGCGTTGTGATGCCCCACGCATTACGCACTGTTCTTTCAAAGTATTCAAACTCAATTTCGTAATCTGAAAATTTTTGTAAATACATATAAAAAAAATTCCCAATTGAATGGTGTAAAAAACAATATCAAAAAAAAAATTGGGTACAGGACCTTTAAAAACTCTCATATCAAAAAATTTTCCCAGATTTACCATAACAATTTCATCCGTCAAATCTAAAAATCTTTATCAGGGCCAATTTTAACCAAACGGAAGATCCATGAGAGCCCATTTTGGCCCAAAAGCTCAATCCTGTGGTTTCTCCAATTTTTTTGAATTTCTGTGTTTTTTTTTTTCAATTTTTTAGTTGTGATTTGAGTCCCACTTTGAACATTTCAGTCCAATTTTTTTTTGTTTTTTGAAAAATCAAAATCGTATTTCACAACTTTGATTTTCTATTTCTTCAGATCTTCTAAAAAAAATTTTTTAATCTTTTTGTTTTTTTATTTTCTCAAATTTAGGTCCACTTCTTCATTGAGGTTTCAACCAAATTTTAGAAATTTATTGATTTCCAACTCAAGTTTTAATTATTATGTTCTGAGGCAGATTTTCATTTTCATTTTCAATTTTGACTCCGGTTATCATCTGGTTATTATACTCGGGTTATTCAGATCCTTTTTCAATTTTTCAGCTATTGATCATGGCTGGTTTTTTGAGTTGTGATCTTCAACGAGCACCAGTTCAGAATGCATCACTAGTATTCACATCAAAAACTTATTCTTCACATTCTCTCTGAAACAGTAAAATTTCCGGTCAAGATCAATTTTCAATCAAGATTTTAGCTCATATGCACAATACCCTGGCGCCTTGTTGTGTGCACTGTCTGTTCGTCTCTTCATCATGAACTCAAGATATACGAAATCAGGTTTTGCAGCCCATTTCAAGAGCTTCATTTTCTTATGTTTTCAAATTATTCTCATAATATAATCAACAATGCGAAGAATGATGAAATACCGTAGTCTTCAAACACACATAATTAAATAGAAAGAGGACAAAGTGATAATAACCTCACAAGGTTTAGCAAGCCTAAATTTGTTTTTACTGCACTTAAATTTTTTTAATATACACAATTGTATTTTTCACACTTTTCATCCACTTTGACGTCATATTTCTTTTTGGTTTCTGCGATTCAAAAAGTCTGTTTTATACCTTCTTGTAGAGGAGGAAAAATAAAACAAAAATTATTAGCCATATTTTTCATTTAGGCTCTGGTAATTTTTAAAATAATTGATTTCCAAAAGCGGCTGTTTTTCAGTTTTTTCACTTCAAACAGTTTTCGGCTGTTTATTTTTTTATCAAAAGATTTAGGGTTACATTTCATACACCAATCGAAAGAGAATTTTTTTCTGATCAAGGTCCATACTTTCTTGATTTTTTAGAAATTTATCTCTTTTTTTTAAAAGGAAAAAAAAGAAACACACACACAACGCGAGAGAGTGTGTGAAGGAAGGAGACGAACAGAAAGTGCACACAACAAGGCCGCCAGGGTATTGTGCATATGATGATGAATTTTGGGTTAGATTTTTTCACAACTATTTTGAGTTTCTAATTTTTCATTTTCTAAAAATTTTCAAAGTTTTAATTGAAAAACTTCATTAACCTTGTTTGATTTCTGCCAGATTTCCAATTTTCAAATTTCAAAAAAAAAAAGCTCATGAATCACATATTTGATGTCAAATCATTTTCCAAGCTTTTCTTCAAATGATCACGTTCACACAGTCAGAGCTGTTGAAATGGAATGTACCCCAGATGGGCTTCCCAGATTAACTGGGAAAAATGAGTAAATTTTATCACGTGGGAAATTCCAAATAAACATTACCATCCCATGGGAGCCCAGGTGGGCTTTCTTTTTTCTTTCATTTCTCAAAAAAACACTAATTTTTTCATGAAATGAACAAAAAAACGACCAATACGTCAGAAAAAGAAATACAAACGTGAACTTTTTCAAAAATTTACAAAAAAAATTTCCCACCTGGGAAAGCCCAGCCCACCCCAGTTTATCTGGTCATTTCTTGAAGTGGGATGGGATGGAATGGGCATTTCTATCTGGGTTATCTGGAGCCCACATTTTTCCCATTTCGACAGCTCTGCACACAGTACACAATGAAAAATGCATAGAAAAATTTATTCTTAACATTATCTCAGAAACAGTAACATTTTAAGTCAAATTCAATCTTCGATGAAGATTCCGGCCCATGTGATGATGATGTTCATGAGCGCTGAAAACTATGACCTATTCTAATGAATCTTAAAACTGATTCTCACTCTTCATCTGAACCTGGCGGTGGACTGAAATCGATCTTTTCAGTTTTAACGTTGTTGAACTCTCTGGAAATTAAAATCTTGTTTTTTTCTGAGAAAATTTTTGTCTATAATAATACCCTCCATAATTGGTCACAAGTCTTCGATGATGATAACCAGTTTCCTCTGAAAATATATAAATTTTTTAAATGATTTATTTCAATTTAAAAAAAAAACCTTCATTTGATGCTTTTGGGTGTTGTTCATCACTGGCTCCGTAATTGTGAATTTCTGAAATTTCAGAATAGTTCATCTGTTTTAAAATATTTCACTTACCATTGGAATCTTTCTGGGACCCATCAAACGTTTGTCCCTCCACTTCTGAAAAAATGTACATAGGGATACTGTACTTTAAGAATTTTGTTGGTACCTTCATTGGTGATTTCGTTTCTTGTCAATTCTTGCATTTGCAGGTTCACGTTCTCATGCGAGTTATGATCATCCGAGTTATACGAGCCATGTTGATGTTTTCGCTCATAGACAGCCCGAGAAATGAGATCCGAACTACAGTAGTATTTACAGTACTTTTTCGGTTGTTCTGAACTTACTTTTGAAATGGTATTTGAATATCAAAGGCCATCGAGGTTCCCAAAAAAGTTAGAAGAAGAAAAATTAGAATTTTCATGGTTATGAGGAATAAAAAAAATTGTAGGCTGTATTTATGAGGACGAACGAAAATAGCATGATATAATTTTATGAGGCACTTGGCATAATTGAATTTTATGGTTTCATATGGGCTGATACAGTAGTTATGCTGACGTGGCCTTATAGGAAGGAATTTTTGAAATGTCATAACAAAGGGTTTTTGTTTGCAACAGATCATGAAAAGTTCAATAAGATATCATCATAGATTTTGTTCAATACCCGTTTTGAAATTCGAGATTATTTTTTTCGGAACTGACTAGAATTCTTCAGCCGGGATGATTAAATGGACGTGGAACCAAAAAACAATGAAAAGTTTGGAGTTCATCTAAAACTACTGAAACAGTAAAAATATGGATCAAGATTGACCAGTAATCAGGGAATTTCGGTATTTCGAAGAGGGAACGGGGACAAATTTGGTCTCTATATTTGTTCAGTACTAACCCATGATCCCATCTTGATTTTAGAAATATATTTTTGTGTCCAATCTTGTCTTGTTTTCATCTTATTCCATTTCATCAATTCAACGTCAAATCATAGGCAGAACAAGAATTCAGTTTTAGTAAATTTTTGGAACAGTGAAAATCTGAATCAAATATAACCTTTTGAACATCGAATATCATCCAGTCGGAAACCAAGTTCATTGTTTTCAGTAAAATGTCATTCATCCAAGTAATAAGTGGTCAACCTTGATTTGTATTATTACTGTTTCGAAAGTTTTAGATAATTTCAGAACTTTTCTGTTTTATGATTGAATCGATTTGAGCGGAAGTTTTACAGATTTTTTCTGACAAGCAGCAATGAGCAACATTTCTCAAAAATCGGGTTTACCTATCTAAACCTGTGATTTTTAAAATGTTAAAACAGACAATTCGGGTTTTCCTAAATAAAAAGGAAAACTTGGAAACCTTCCATGTATGACAATTTTAAAAACTTCATTGAAAGTTTCCGAATTTCTAATTTTTAACATTTTTTCCTTGAATACTATACTTTTCGGTGAAAAATCCTTTGACGGTTTTACCATTAAAAATTTAATATTTCAATTGAGAGCAACTGACAAACACTCTTCAACAAAGCTTGATTATTAATTTCGTTCAAAGTACGACGTGATTTTCAGAATCATGTTCCAAAGTTGCTTAGGAAGGTTAAGGATAGTGATACCAATTGTTGAGCGAACCTCAATTATGACTGAATCAATTATCAAAAAGAAATTATCTGAAATTAACTAGGATTTCAAAAACATTAGAAATCTGAACCAATGTTGACCAGTTATCAGAAATATGCGTTGTATTAACAGACTCTCAGAATGGAAACATTTGAATCGGTAAAATTTTCAATTAAAACATTACTTCAGATTAAAAACGATCTATCACAATTATAAGTCCGCTGAGCCAATCTTTCACAGAAAAAATAATAAATCTTGTAAAACTTTTGAAACAGTAATATTCTGAATTAACTTTTCTGGTTTCATTCGACTCATTCCTCATTCGAACCATCAATACTCATGAACCAAAAATTGTATTCATGATTTCATATGACACTTTTGAAATAGTGAAATTTCTGGAAAAAATCAAATTTTTTCACACCAACAGTGACCCATTTCCCGAATTTCAATATCACTTCCGTTTTCTCTTTCCGAGCTCAACAAAACAACCATTCCCCATTCTATTTTTGAAAAGTGTAAATATTTTGCACTCCACCCTCTGGTAAACAAAATTTGCATTCTACATTCTACATTCCTCTTTCATGATTTGAATAACTGTTGAAAAACACGGATTAGTTGAAAAATTCTTTGTTCTACTGAAAAGATTTTTTCTATTTTTGTTTTTTCTCATTTTTCAAAAGTAAGAGGCGGGGCCTATCATGTGAATCGGCTCAAAATTTGAATAATCACAAATGGAAACAAAAACACACCAAGTTTCGCAAAAAACAACATTCTTCAAAAAAAAAAAATGAAACTCATCATCTCTTCTTTGCTCATCCAATTGGTCTGCTCCTGGCCAATTATACGAGCCGATGATCCACCTTTGAATCTTCGGATGTAAGTTTTGAGCAAATGACTGAAGTACTGTATGTAGCTCAAGTGCTGTTTACAGAATGTCGAATGGAGCCGTGTTTGATGTGCCGGCGAATTTGACCGCTGCTCTGAGTGCCGAAGCATCTAGCGTACCTGAGGAACGTTTGATGAATGACTTATTATCTGAAGTTTTTGCAATGTTGACCTCGAATGCCACATCATCAAATTCAACAGCTTCTCCAACTGTGGAACCAAGTACAGTACCATCGAACTCAACATCGACACAACCATCTATAATTTCTTTGAATGGGACATCGTCGACAGTACCTTCCAACTCAACATCTTCTCCAAGTCTCTCATCAGCGACAGTACCTTCGACAACCTTTCAAAATGGGACCTCACCTACAGTACCCTCCAACTCATCATCTACCGTACCTCTAGCCACCTCTTCGAACGGGACCTCACCTACAGTACCCTCCAACTCAACATCTCAGAATTTTTCATCGTCTACCATATCTCCGACAATCATTTCCAATGGGACCTCGTCTACATTACCATCCAACTCAACATCTTCTCCAAGCCTCTCATCAGCGACAGTACCTTCGACAACCTCTCAAAATGGGACCTCACCTACAGTACCCTCCAACTCAACATCTCAGAATTTTTCATCGTCTACCGTATCTCCGACAATCATTTCCAATGGGACCTCGTCTACATTACCATCCAACTCAACTTCTTCTACAAGTCCTTCATCGTCTACAGTACCCTCAAGAGTCTTGTCGAATAGTATCTCAAGTGCAGTACCTTCCAATTCATCATCTACCGCATCTACAGCAATCTTTCCAAATGGGACCTCGACTACCGTACCCTCCAACTCAACCGATTCTCCTAACCCATCACCATCTTCAATCTCTCCAAACGGGACCTCTATACCAATATCTTCCTCAGTTGATGCTAACTCTACAGTTCTCTCAACAATCTCTTCGAATGGGACATCATCGACAGTACCCTACAACACAACCACTTCTCCAACTCCATCACCATCTTCAATCTCTTTGAATGGGACCACCTCTCCAACCAATACCTCAACTACCGTACCTCTCACCCTACCAGATAACACTACAGTAACCCCAATCTCCTCCTCAAGAGAGATCTCAACCACTACCCCAAGTTCTACCACATCTTCAACTACTTCTTCCTCTTCTGAACAAGTCTACGAGATCGAAACTATATACCTCGAGGACGATATCCCTGTCGAAATCATTCGTGAGCAAATCTTCGAAGTGCACAGAAATCGTCATCGACATTATGAGGAGGACTACTACTAAAGACAGTAATCTTTAAAATAAACATCTTTATTTTATTGATTTTTCTGAATCGGTGTTTTCGGTAGAGCGCGTTCGCTACAACTGGTCACATCTTCTCCCTCCTTTTTCAGTTTGCGAGCTCGATAGATTTGCTTGTTGATGATCTTTCGATAACTCTCCTTTTCTTTCTGAAATGTGCCACGTGGCTCGGCCCAACAGTAGAAGTTGCTGCATCCGTACGAGCCATCCTTGTTCTTGACTATCCCATAACAGGCCTTGCACAAAAGATGTTCGCATTTTCCCATTATCATGAGTTGGTTGGATGGGAGAATTGCCATGCATGGCCCGTCGCATTTTGTCATCACAACTGGAATGAGGGATATGTTAAAGGGGGAGTGATAAGAAAAATGAAGTTGGTTTCAAGAGTAATCTTAGGTTTGTAAATTATGTTTCACAAGAAGTTTGTGTGAGTAAATAAATTGAGATATGAATTGTATTAAATGTGTGATATAAAAAATTGTCGTCTCTCTTGCGGGAGATCGACTCTCAACAATCAATTTTTTGGAAGAGTTTCAAAGTACAACAATTTAAGGATTTTTTTTTAATGTTTAATTTTTCTTCTTTTCAATAAATGATTCGATATATAAAAAATGTCCATATCAGCTCACTTATCTGATTTTCTGTTTAAAAGAAGTTGTGAAACAGCAACAAAAAAATCCAGATTTGTAGGATAAATCGTTGTTTTTTCTATAGGTGTAGGACCTAGATGGAATCAACATCATCTCTGGTTCAAAATTTTATTACAGGTTTGCGACAGTAAACATTTACATTTTTTCTGGAGCTAGTGGTAATGTCCAAAATTTTGTTCTAAATACATAAGATTGACGATTGTAGGTCTATTTGATGATATTGAACACATTTTTTGTTAAAAAACTACTGTTTCAAAACTTTTACAAAAGCCGATAAAGAACGATGCTTCCAATTTTTATTCGTATTGTGCTTCTGTATTGTAAATAAACTAAAAACGAGTCTCGTTTTGTTCGAAATTTGAAAATGAAACTGAACTTTGAAAGTGCAAAGCTTCCAAATTCCAATTTTTGAGTGAAACGTTCTAAACTTTTTGATGAAAAATCCCGTAAAGGTTCCACTCGAAAATGTCTTATTTCATTAAAGAGCAACTCTTCAAATTCATTATCCCCACCTTAAGAAATTTTACTTCATTATAGAGAATAGTTCTCAAAACGCTCTTCAAAAGTTCAATTTCAGAACGGTGTTTGGTTTTCAAACACTTTTATCAAGTAAATAATTTATTACCATTTCAGCAAAAAAATAACTGATAGGAGAAAAAGAAGTAGTGATATTCATAAAAAATTTGACTTTCAATTCAACTTGTGTCACTGAAAAAAATTGAAAATCTTGTTCGAGTGAAAAAATGTATTTTTTCAATATATAAAATTTTATTACTGTTTCAGCCAACACATAATTCGTAGAGAATTGGAACCTAGTGATGATAATTTTAAAAAATTTGTTCTCCATGTCGTAATATTTTTTATGGCTAGAATTATGTAACCAAAAATGTTAACATCCTGTTTGGGTGAAAAATTAAAATTTCAATCACCATTTTTTTTTTTGAAAGATGCTCATCATAGGTTCATTTTTCAGTACTGTACTTTCTTTTCGAGTGTTTTCTCATTTTTCAATATTTTTTTTTAAACTGTTTCAGCTAACGAATAATAATTGATAGACTGGATTTTGTGATATTCCGTTTCTCTCAAAATAGACATAAAAGAATGATATATGGCCCATTCTGATTTTCTATTCCCGTTGCCAGAAGACATGTTTTGATCTATTGGCCGAAACAGTGAGTGAAAGTGAGAGAATCAGACAATGGTAGATCAAAATATCTCGAAGAGAAAGGAAAAGCGAAACGAAATAGACAGAAATATTCCATGTCAAAAAACGTTGTGTCAAAGCAGCCAATTCAACTTTTCACAAAAAAAGTTTTCAACTTATAAATTTTTACATAAAATCATTCGAAATAATATTTTGTAAATTTTAAAAGTTTGTTTAAAACAGTTATTTTTCCAAAGCTGAAAAAAAACAAGAAAAACTCAACCAAAAAGAATGAATCACACTCGAAATCAGTACCTGCAAATATTACTGTGAAACGCCGCGAGTTTGAAATTTGATTTTTTATAATGTTTTTTTTGCTCGAAATTTACATCCGCAGATTTTTCGTAGTAAGATGTGCAGGTACCAATCCAAATGCTATTCTTTTTTTTTTCGTCTTTATACATCCCCTCCCCAAAAACCCATTCATACCTTCTTTCTCCGGCACTTTGTATCGTCCAGAAGCGAGGCAGCAAACAGTGTAGGTGTACTCATCTCTACAAAAACATCCATTTTCCATTTCTCAACCAACTTTTCTCCAAATTCCCTTACCGTTTAGTGATCGGGTTATTAACAACGCTCAAGTTCCAGCCCAACAATTCATCACATGGTATGAATGATGGAACCATACGTGCACGCGTATCATTGCTACTTTCTCTGAAATTTTCAGTCAAGAACCCTTGGTAATGTATAAAGGGAGAGAGTACTTACTCGGAAAAACTAGTCTCGTCCGACATTTGAATTGAATTTGAAAAAAAATAAAACTGATCATTTGTGAAGGTGTGGCTTGGTTGGAAACACGTTATATATTTAGTTCACGTGGAAAATTCAAAAGGTCAAACTTTATTATTTTTATCAATCAATAAATAGCCCCAAAAATTATACAGTACTCCTCCTTTAAACTGTCATTTTATCTGTGAACAGAATTGCTCGAAGCATTCATTATCATATCCAGAATATTGCTCACTTCATCGCTAACCGCTGAGACTACAAAATCCGAGAATTCAGAGAACATCATTTCGGTCCTCGCCTTCCTTTCATTGGTACCCATTTTGATGTCTTGCAGAGCATTTAAATGCACAATTGTGCAGTGTGCCTTTAAAAATAGGTGTACTGTAGAAAGGAAATTGGTATACCTTACCTTCTCTGCGACCTCTTGCAGTCGCTCGTCTTGTGCGAGTTTTAGAAGAATTGATATGAGATTGTAGGCGTTGTAGGATTGTTGAACTTCGGTGCGAAGAGTGCCGACGAGCACGTCTAGCTCGGTCATCTGAGAATAAGAAGCACATTCTTGTTACAGGACATGATGCTTTTTTAGTCCTCGAGAAAGATCTCAACCACTACTACAAGTTCTATCACATCTTCAACTACTTCTTCCTCTTCTGAACAAGTCTACGAGATCGAAACTATCTACCTCGAGGACGATATTCCAGTCGAAATCATTCGTGAGCAAATCTTCGAGGTTCCAAGAAAAACTTTATTATTATCAATCAATAAACAGCACCAAAAATTATAAAGTACTCCTCTATGCTCCTTTAAACTGTCATTTTATCTGTGAACAGAATGGCTCGAAGCATTTGCCTCATTATCATATCCAGAATATTGCTAACTTCATCGCTAACCGCTGAGACTACAAAATCCGAGAATTCAGAGAACATCATTTCGGTCCTCGCCTTCCTTTCATTGGTACCCATTTTGATGTCTCGCAGAGCATTCAGATGCACTATTGTGTAGTGTGCCTTCAAAAATAGTTATACTGTAGAAAAGAGAAGATGTATACTGTACCTTTTCTGCGACCTCTTGCAGTCGTTCGTCTTGCGCAAGTTTTAGGAGAATTGATTCGGCTTTGTAAGCGTTGTAGGATTGTTGAACTTCGGTGCGGAGAGTACCGACGAGCACGTCTAGCTCGGTCATCTGAGAAAATGAAATTTTTTTTTGTTTCAGGACATAATGATTTTTGAATTTGACTGTTTCAAAACATTTTCAAATATTTGTGTCCTTTAAAAAACAATAATAATTTTTGCTTGGCGGAGAAAAAAATTAGTTATATTGTTTTGAGCAGCTGTTCCGTTGAAATTGACATTCCTTTCAAAATGAGAATATCGCTTTTTTTGTGAACTTGAACCCTAGTTAAATTCAGCATAGATAATATAGCATATTATTCTTTTGAACATCACTGTTTCAGAAGTACCCCAAAGCTAGTTTACCAGGGTAGTTTTCGTTCGAAAAGGATTCTCTAAAAGGTTTCTTTATACCCAATCCAAGTCTAATTATATCATATCAGAGCTTGAATACCTAATTTTCTTTCACTTTATAAAATAGGATTTCAGAGTTTCACTTATTGCAAGAGCCGACTTCACTATTTCTAATGATTAGCACGTTTGATTTGGTCATGTGTGTTTTGAAGAGCATGAGAAGGGTACTTTTTTCCCTCACATTACAACCAATATTTAGATTTCTATCCTGATACGATGTTAGAAGTTGACTGATTATAAAAATGTATTGCTTCAGAAATATTTGTGTCAGTTATGGCAAAATCCTTTGTGCAAAGATAGGACAATTACTGTTTCAATAGAATCATGAAAATTGTCATAGAGATTTGAAAATAATTATGTGTTAAATATCACAAAACAAATTTTACTAGGCTGAAAGAATGGTCTAGAGGTATCAGCCATATTCACAAAAATGTAAAGCTGATGAAGTTTTTAATTAAATGAATAAATTAGGGTTTTTGCTATGTTCTCCACATAGATTGATGTATGTTCGAAGTTTTTTGATTATAAAAGTTTACTGTTCCAAAAAATACACAAATGTTCAAATTAGTTATAAAACGTGATAACTATAAGTTGAAAAATTTTTTTTTTAAATTATTGTAACGATAAAATAATTGCTTTGCTTTGCCTTTTTTCAGAATCGATTCTCAATTCTTAAAATAAAACGATATGTATAAGAAAATACTGTTTCAAAAATAGATATTATTAAGGCAGATGAAAAAACATTTTTTCGATATGAATTCATTTCGCAATTCTAAAGTGTGAATAAAAACCAGAAGGTCCCAAGATGTCAGCTTTTTTTTCAAAAATCTTATTGACAGTTTTCTTCTGTTTTTGAAAAGTGAGGAAATTTTTATGCTTGTAAACCCTCTTTTTGAAATTGGCACACTGTTTCCAAAGTGGTATTTTTTGAACGTTGAGAAGTATTTTTATCATTAAAAAAATCAAACAATCAAATAATTATAAAAACGTTTTTTAGTTCTGACTTACTGTTGTGACGCCAGATTCTTTGGTTCAAACTGAAGTGAACATCCTAGAGAGTGTTGAAGTGAAAATTCACAGTTTTCCATTTTTTTTAAATATTATTATTCATATAGTCTAGACTCAATTTTTCGATACTTTTTTAAACTAAAAAATTGCTTCTGTTACAAAAAACAATGAATCAATTTGTCGATTTTCCAAACTTTAGTTTGACGTGTTTCAATTTATAAAAAAATTCCTGTTTTAAAAATTAATGAAAGGAAATTTAAAAAAAAACAAATTTTTTCCGTTTCAAAAAATGAATAAATTTTGACATTGTAAAATGGAAATTGCTTGAATTGAATTGTTGATTAGTGGGAATCGCAAAATGAGAACCATACAAGGCCAAAACAAATTTTCATAATTCCCAAAAAAAAATTGATAAAAATAAAATATTCGGATTGGTCGAAAATACCTCAAAAATTCCTCGCTTTGAAAAAAAAACAAACTTTAATGTTCACCGTTTCAGATGATTTATAATTACAAGTTCTTTGTTCTCCGTTACTTTCATGTACCCTTCGAAAAAAGAAATTTTAATTTTAATTTTTCGAGCTCGCATTCATTAGCATCAGTATACAAAATCTAGAAAAATTACTGTTTCGAGATTTCTAAAAACTTATATCATGTTTTGTCCACCATTGCCGATATTTACCAAATTCAAACCCAATAATCCATTGAAAAATTTTGCTCACCTTTCTAACTTGCGCAATTCCCGGAGTTCGGTAGATTGCCATAAACTGCTCAATAGCTTCCTGTGTAGCATTAATAAGAAACGCCGGCTTTGGAGCTGGCTCTAAATTTATCTGAAAATCACAACTTCTCTTCAAACCTAGTTTTTATTCAACTAACCTCATCTAAATTGAATTGTCGAACATCTAATCGTTTCTTATCAAAATGTGAGCAATCCACAAAAATCAATGAAGTAATCAAAAAATAAAGCATGAAACTTGCTGTATAATAAATAGGGAAATACATACAAAAATAAATAAAGTTGGTGGTGGTCAAAACGTCAAAAATTGTCGCGCAGTAAATAATAAAAATACAACACACACAATATTGACACTTTTATTCATCGATATTTTGTTTGTTGGCGCGAAACCAAATATACACTTTTGTACTTTTTGAGAAAAAGAAATTGAGTACTTGTTTGAAAAACACGGATTTGAGAAATCGGAGAAGTTCCGCGTTTTTTTACTGTGAGGCAAAACTATACTCGAAGAAATGACTTTAGCACAGCCACAAAAAAAGTATTTTTTTTTTCCTCGCAATTTTTGAGTCGGTGTTTGCACACAATTTCGCGAAATTCAAAATTGTGTTTTTATTTTTATTTTTTTAACTTTCTAGTTAAATGTGAAACAGACCATCGAGCACAAAACAGCACACATTTTACGACCTGGTAGGAGCAATACAAAAAGTGGTAAGAAAATTGGCAGAAACAGTGGAAACAATAACCTTTTAATTTGCCAGCTCCTCCCACAGGGACCAAACTTTGAAAGTCCGCAACGACACTTTTCTGAAGGAAAAATCTTTTTTTTTTTTGGTTGCTGTAAATAGACTAATTAGAATGTTCGTTCAATATCAAATTTCATAATAAGAAGAAACAGCAAAAATTTTTCAAACTTAAAAATTTTGAATTTGGTTTCCTAATTAGAGTATTCAGCAAAGTAGTTGTTGGAGGTAGGCTTGTAAAAAAAACGCCCGTTCGCCCGACGTTTAGAACGCCTTTTTGCTCACGCCCGTTTGCCTTAACGCCCGTTTGCCCTTCCGCCCGTTTGCCCTTTCACCCGTTTGCACTTTCGCCCATTCGCCCTTTCGCCCGTTTGCCCTAACGCCCTTTCGCCCGTTCGTCCGTTTGCCTGTTCATTATTGTTAATAACGTTATTGCAACAAAAAACGTGACACAAATCGGGCGAAAGGGCAAACGGGCGAACGGGCGCGGGCGAAAGGGCGAACGGGCGAAAGGGCGCGGGCAAAAGGACGAACGGGTAAACGGGCGAAAGGGTGGAAGGGCAAACGGGCGAACGGGCGTTTCACGTAGCGAGCGAAAGGGCCGCCCGTTTGCCCGATTTTACAACCCTAGTTGGAGGTAAAACTCAAAAATTCAGAACTGAAATGTGAACACATTGACACTAAAATTTTGAAAATTTGAAAAAAGGCACGTGGATTTTGATAGCTCAAATTGTAGGAATTTTTACAATAAGAAATGCAAATTTTTTGGAAAAACAGTCTGGATTCAAAGAAAATGTTCAATTTAAAATAAATTAAAAATTACATTTTTTATTTATCTGTGTTTTAGCTTTTCATAACGACCAACCGAAAATTACTGTTTTACAATAATAAACTTGAAAGGTATGGGAAAAACTATTCATGGCGTTTGTCGTTCAGTTTTAATGATCATGATACTGTTTTAGTGTGAGCTGAGCAACCGCGGTTCTGTTGCAGGCTTGGTCGGAAATGACCTCTCGGAAATTTTTTCCGAAATAGTTTTTTCCGAGAAATCTGGTCGGAAATTTTTTTCCGAAACTCCTTTTCCGAAAAAACAAGTCGAAAATTCCGGAAATTTCGGAAAAACTTCAAAATGGGAGCACACCTCACAGAACATCGCGTAGTTCATAGTTTTGAGAATTTTTCGTCTATTTTATCTTTCAAAAAAAACAAAAAATCTTAGTTTTACTCATTAAAAAAGTTCTTTGTAATCCTAATTCAACTCTTTGACAAAATATTATTGAAATTTCGGAAATAAATTTCCCGAATTCTCGACTTTTTTCCGAAATAAAAAATCGGAAATTTTCCGGGCGGAAAAATGTTCCGAAAAAAAAATTCGGAAATTGTTCCGACGGGAATAATTTCTGAAAAAAGTAATTGGAAATTTTCCGACGGAAAATTCGGAAATTCTAAAATCTCGATTTCCATTTCCGACCAAGCCTGTTCTGTTGAAACTTGACAAACAGCCAATCAAAAATTACAGAAGAGACCGCGCTCGCACCTGATTGGTTGATTAACAAAGAAATTGAAAGTTGTTCATAGTTCAAATATTTTTCGCCTTGATTTTATAATGCCAGTTGCTCGAAAAAGTCCAGAAATTTTTTTTTGAAAAATTACTGTTTCAAAAACTCCACAAGTATGATTCTTTGATTCATTTCAAGTTTTGAAATAAAGTTGCTGTTGAATTTAAATTTTCATGTTACTGTTTCAATTCACAATGATAATCTGGAGCAGTATTAGAAAAACTATGTATGTATGTATGAGAACGTGTACAATTGAGTTGTAAAAATCAAATACATCATCAGAAACAGTTTTTTTTTCTCATTCAAGATGTTTTATAAGAACAATAACGAATTTGATGTTTTGAGACTATTTATTTTGACGCCAGATTCAAACCAATTTTCACAAATTGGGACCAGTTGATTTTAGAGAATTACATCTTTTCGCAAAACTTTTCTGTTTCAATAATTCAACATTGTTGGCTGTGATCGTGAAACTGATAGTTTGTGTTACTTGAAATAATACAATCAATCCCAAACCACTGAAAAAACTAAATTATTTTGAAAGAACGGTATGGTAGTCCCTAGTTTTTATCTTAAAACTTTTTCAAACACATTTTGCGGAGAATTACAGTTTCAAAGTTTCAAAAAATATAAAGCTAATCTCTTAATTTTAATTTTAAAATGTTTCGATATACAATGATAATCATGAGCAGTTTTGTTCCGATAAAATATTTATTTTGCACCAATTTTATAATTTCAGTTTGCTTCCCGAGAACCGATACCACCAATCAAAACAAATGTGTTTCACTGAAACGAACTCTAGTTTTCATTTTCAAATTAAAACAAAAATGACGGAAAACCACTGTTTCAAAAATTCAACAAGTTTTTTGACTAACCGAACTGAATTTTTTGCATCGAATAGTATCGGTCGCTGAGACTAGAAAATCCGAGAATTCAGAGAACATCATTTCAGTCCTCGCCTTCCTTTCATTAGTACCCATTTTGATGTCTTGCAGAGCATTTAAATGCACAATTGTGCAGTGTGCCTTTAAAAATAGGTGTACTGTAGAAAGGAAATTGGTATACCTTACCTTCTCTGCGACCTCTTGCAGTCGCTCGTCTTGTGCGAGTTTTAGAAGAATTGATATGAGATTGTAGGCGTTGTAGGATTGTTGAACTTCGGTGCGAAGAGTGCCGACGAGCACGTCTAGCTCGGTCATCTGAGAATAAGAAGCACATTCTTGTTACAGGACATGATGCTTTTTTAGTCCTCGAGAAAGATCTCAACCACTACTACAAGTTCTATCACATCTTCAACTACTTCTTCCTCTTCTGAACAAGTCTACGAGATCGAAACTATCTACCTCGAGGACGATATTCCAGTCGAAATCATTCGTGAGCAAATCTTCGAGGTTCCAAGAACCCGTCATGAAATCTACGATGATGACTACTAATAAATACAGTAATTCTAAAAATAAACATCTTTATTTTATTGATTTTTCTGAATCGGTGTTTTTGGTAGAGCGCGTTCGCTACAACTCGTCACGTCTTCTCCCTCCTTTTTCAGTTTGCGAGCACGATAGATTTGCTTGTTGATGATCTTTCGATAACTCTCCTTTTCTTTTTGAAATGTGCCACGTGGCTCGGCCCAACAGTAGAAGTTGCTGCATCCGTATGAGCCATCCTTGTTCTTGACTATCCCATAACAGGCCTTGCACAAAAGATGCTCGCATTTTCCCATTATCATGAGTTGGTTGGATGGGAGGATTGCCATGCATGGCCCGTCGCATTTTGTCATCACAACTGGAATAAGGGATATGTTAAAGGGGGAGTGATAAGAAAAATGAAGTTGGTTTCAAGAGTAATCTTAGGTTTGTAAATGATGTCAAAAAAAAAGTCACAATGACAATCACCATATCAGCTCACTTATCTGCTTTTCTGTTTAAAAGAAATTGTAAAACAGCGAAAAAATCCAGATTTGTAGGGGAAGTCGTTGTTTTTTCTATAGGTATAAGACGGAGATGCAAAATAATCATCATGTTTTTTTGCTTTGAACTCATTATTAAAAATATAGGTGGTCTTCAATTTCAAAATCTATTCGCTTTATATCCATAAATTCAATGAAATTTACATCCGCAGATTTTTCGTAGTAAGATGTGCAGGTACCAATCCAAATGCTATTCTTCTTTTTTTTTTCGTCTTTATACATCCCCTCCCCAAAAACCCATTCCTACCTTCTTTCTCCGGCTCTTTGTATCGTCCAGACGCGAGGCAACAAACCGTGTAGGTGTACTCGTCTCTACAAAAACATCCATTTTCCATTTCTCAACCAACTTTTCTCCAAATTCCCTTACCGTTTCGTGATCGGGTTATTAACAACGCTCAAGTTCCAGCCCAACAATGCATCACATGGTATGAATGATGGAACCATACGTGCACGCGTATCATTGCTACTTTCTCTGAAATTTTCAGTCAAGAACCCTTGGTAATGTACAAAGGGAGAGAGTACTTACTCGGAACAACTAGTCTCGTCCGACATTTGAATTCAATTTGAAAAAAAATAAAACTGATCATTTGTGAAGGTGTGGTTTGATTGGAAACACGTTATATATTTAGTTCACGTGGAAAATTCAAAAGGTCAAACTTTATTATTATCAATCAATAAATAGCACCAAAAATTATACAGTACTCCTCCTTTAAACTGTCATTTTATCGGTGAACAGAATGGCTCGAAGCATTTGCCTCATTATCATATCCAGAATATTGCTAACTTCATCGCTAACCGCTGAGACTACAAAATCCGAGAATTCAGAGAACATCATTTCGGTCCTCGCCTTCCTTTCAAATATTTATTTTGCACCAATTTTATAATTTCAGTTTGCTTCCCGAGAACCGATACCACCAATCAAAACAAATGTGTTTCACTGAAACGAACTCTAGTTTTCATTTTCAAATTAAAACAAAAATGACGGAAAACCACTGTTTCAAAAATTCAACAAGTTTTTTGACTAACCGAACTGAATTTATTGCATCGAATAGTATCGGTTGTGTTGTTGTCGGACGTTTTCTCAATCGAGTTCAATCAAAAATCGAGCTCTATTTTCCGATTCCGTTTTCGACCAGATTCAAAAAATAAAAAAAAACTTTTTCAATTTCTAGGTTATTTGTTTGATTGAGGATTTCAAATTTATTTTAGCTCTAATACACATTTGATGAAGCTTTTGTTCAACATTGCTTTTCTTCGTTGTTAATATAATGTTTCAAAAGTTTAACGAGAATGTATAATGTATTCATAAAATCGCTATCTTGTTCTATTTGATTAAATACTTACTTACTTAGTTACTTAGTTGATCCGTTCTTCAGCATATAGCGCGGACCACATTTCTCCATAAATCTCGGTCTTTGGCACGAGTTGTCCAATGTTTGACCAGTTTTTTGTTGTTGTCATATATACAGTGGGTTTTGCGCAATTCGTCTGACCATCTCAACGGAGGCCGCCCAACTGGCCTTTTCCAATCCCGTGGATACCATTCCATTGTTGCCGTTGTCCAGCGATTGTCACTTCTTCTTGCGATGTGACCTGCCCAACGAAGTTTTTGCTGTTGGATATGTCGCAGTGGATCTTTGACTTGGGACATTTTCCGGATATCTTCGCGATGGAGGTTTCTTTCACGTTGTTCGCTGAGTTTGATACCGACCAGCCTTCGTTCCAATGCGGCGTGTGAGACCCGGAGCGCTTCTGAGTTCTTTTTCGTCA